>JAURVB010002142.1:0-10441 GCA_033002965.1 Piper betle
CCGATGATCATGGTGCAGGCACTATTCAATTGCTCGACTTTCTCAAGCATATAGTCACTACTAATAAATATACATGCATATATATGCATACATACATGCATATATATATATATATCCACATGAGAATGAACCACTGAGAATTAATTGTTATAAGCACTTCAAGCTGTAGCAAAGTTGTTTCCTTTCTTTAATATATGTGATCATATCCATAAATTAATCTTCCTTCTGATTGGATTAACTCTCCATGATCTTTTTCGTGGAGATTGTTTCCTTGACTCCACAACTCTTCATAAAATTTCCTTTCATGCTGGTATGAATAAAGCGAGTAGAACGAAAGGGCGTTACGGGGCATTGTGAGATCCATGAATTCGAGGTGAATAATGAGAATAAATTGTAAGGATGAATTCGAGGTGAATAATGAGAATAAATTGTAATGGGGGAAAACTAGGAAGTGTGGCTATATAAGGGGGAGAGACTGATTGTAAAGGACATGACTTTTGATGAATTAAATCTTTGTTTTCTTCTTATCTTTGTTCTTTGTTCTTCTTCCTATTTTCTAGGGAGATCTTCCTGGGAGCAGGGTTTAACCACTGTCCCATCCTCCATCATCTCAACCATTTCTCCAACTCCCTTCAGATTCCAGGCCAATCGTCTCCTCCATGGCACCAGCCAAGCAGGGGAACAAGCAAGGAACTAAGGGGAAAGAGGTCATCGTCGACCTTGGTGAGGAAAATCCTACCAATTTGGTATCAGAGCAAGGCGAGGGAGGTATGAATCCATCACCCAACTCGGTTGAATTATCTCACATTAAACAAATTAAGGATCATTTGATTACTGCCGTTGCTGAAATTTCTGCAAAACTCGAATTGTTACTGCAATCGAGGGTTGAGGATAGGGGGAATCTGGATAATCGTGAGGGAGTTGGGACACCTCATATGAGGGTTCTTGTTGGGTTGGATATTGATGATCAATGGCAGGATAGTCGAAGAAACACCCAAAGGGAAGAACAGGCAAGGATGTCGGGAGGAAGGATTCCGCAAACGTACCGCGATGACGATGGGAAGCTGGTTGTTTTTGAGTGCGTCCGGGAAGCCGAGAGGCGGATCGCCGGACATAAGAATATGGAGTATCTTCCGATGGGTGGGAGTCTAGCAATGGTAGAGGAAACATTGAAGCTGGCATATGGGGATAACTCTCACCTAATTAAGGATAAAAGAATTGCAGCGGTGCAAGCACTTTCTGGAACTGGTGCATGCCGACTCTTTGCTGATTTTCAGAAGCGCTTCATTCCTGATTCCCAGATCTACATACCAGTGCCAACTTGGGCCAACCATCATAATATTTGGAGAGATGCTCAGGTGCCCCAAAGAACTTTCCATTACTATCATCCGGAGACAAGGGGGCTAGATTTTGCTTCAATGATGGATGATATCAAGAATGCACCAAATGGTTCCTTCTTCTTGCTTCATGCATGTGCACACAATCCTACTGGAGTAGATCCAACAGAAGAACAGTGGAGAGAGATGTCATACCAGTTCAAGGTGAAGAATCATTTTGCCTTCTTTGACATGGCATACAAAGGTTTTGCAAGTGGTGATCCGGAGAGAGATGCAAAAGCCATTCGTATCTTTCTTGAAGATGGCCATTTAATTGGATGCGCTCAATCATATGCCAAAAATATGGGCCTTTATGGTCAAAGAGTAGGTTGCCTCAGTGTTCTCTGTGAAGATGACAAGCAAGCTGTAGCTGTGAAGATTCAGTTGCAGCAATTAGCTAGGCCTATGTATAGCAATCCACCAATTCATGGTGCTCTTATTGTCTCTACAATACTTGGCGATCCTGAACTGAAGAGTTTGTGGCTCAAGGAGGTGAAGGCCATGGTTGACCGGATAATTGGAATGTGGTCTGCTTTTAGAGAAAACCTTGAGAAACTAGGGTCTCCTCTATCCTGGGAGCAAACATTGCCCTCTGTTCTTGTTATTGTTGTTATTTCTGCATCTTTAACTTCTAAGGCCAGGCTTGGTACTTGTGGCATTCAGCAGATTGGGGGCCACTTGGGATCAAACAGTCTATTGCTGCTGGGATTAATGCATTGGCTTTGAAGGATGGCATTTCGTCGCGCCTTGGCCAGCTATTATACCTGTACCAATTTCTTATCTTATACTACTCCAATGGCGGATACTTCCTTGTAATTCGTAATCTGTACAACCTTGGGGACAAGGTTCTTGTAAAGGGGAGGGTAATGGTATGAATAAAGTGAGTAGAACGAAAGGGCGTTACGGGGCATTGCGAGATCCATGAATTCGAGGTGAATAATGAGAATAAATTGTAAGGATGAATTCGAGGTAAATAATGAGAATAAATTGTAATGGGGGAAAACTAGGAAGTGTGGCTATATAAGGGGGAGAGACTGATTGTAAAGGACATGACTTTTGATGAATTAAATCTTTGTTTTCTTCTTATCTTTGTTCTTTGTTCTTCTTCCTATTTTCTAGGGAGATCTTCCTGGGAGCAGGGTTTAACCACTGTCCCATCCTCCATCATCTCAACCATTTCTCCAACTCCCTTCAGATTCCAGGCCAATTGTCTCCTCCATGGCACCAGCCAAGCAGGGGAACAAGCAAGGAACTAAGGGGAAAGAGGTCATCGTCGACCTTGGTGAGGAAAATCCTACCACATGCACCATTCTCTAACTAGATGTTCACCAACACTGGAAGGTGTTTTAATCAAAGAACCACCAATGTTAGCAGATCCATAATCGAGTATCCCAGCGATATGTTCGACGCAGAAATCGGGTACGTCTTCGATGGTATGTAGCGAGGCAAGTTCGATATAAGTACCATTGAGGGAGTTTAGAAGGTGGAACCGCAAATCTTCGCCGGCACTCGTCAACCAGCGATGGGCAGACCCATTGATCTTCCTCCCTCGAATCTGTAGCAACGGGAGTTCATAATCTATATATCTATCTATTTAATAATTTAAAATAATGTGGTTTTTATCTGTAGGCGTGTCCACAATTTTTAAAGATTTTTTATTGCATTTAGAGAATTTTAGAGGGAATATAACCTCGACCAATAAATTATTACAATGTTTGAGATTATATCTATAAGATGTTTAATTTAACTATAATTATAAAATGCAAATTATAAACTAGACGGTTGCATTGCAATTACTTCTGTATATTGTTTCCTAAAACAAGTTTGATTTTGATTTTGACAGATTCGGGTTTTGACTAAGGATTCATGTACAATTATATTACTGTTCTGATTTTGACAGATTCGGGTTTTTCATTTTCCAATGCCTTATATTATATTTTATAAAAAAGATATTATATCGTACTCAATTTTTTATATCATATATTATCTCTTGCATCAATATTTTGTATTTCATTCCTCGTCCAAACAAGTAAAATTAATTTAAAAATAATTAACTAAATTGAGCCAAAATAAATTATACGTGAAGTAACAAAAATATTATAATGAATTTTTACAAGAATTAACATAGTGGACATATTCTTAATATTTTTTATCATGAGGTAAATTTCAAAAAAATTATTTTATTTAAAAAATAACTAAATGAATAGAGTCAACATAAACTATACATGAAGACCACGCGATAAAATCATCCATTAGATTATTATTCACTTCTTCACTTTAATTATAACTATGATTTACATCTCTTATTTTAATTATAAAACATTAAAATAATATTATATTTCCAACTTTACATATACCAGCATCATGAATAAGACTTTAAAATTAGTTTGACTCATTAATTTTTTATCTTCCATGTCACTTATACAAAAAAGGCAGTGTTTTAGTTCATTCATTTGTTAATATTTATGCTAACTAATAATCAATCATTAATTTCATAATATGTTAAAAGATTATTAATTTTATGATGAATTATATTCTACAAAGTCAATTGTTTTATGAAGTAATTTTTTTAATTCACTAAGATTTCAAGAAGTATAGTTTTAGGATCTTCCTATCGGTAGTTTTATCTAATTTTGTATATTTTTTATTAAAATATTATTTATTTAATCTCCTATTTTATTTACTTTATGTTCTAGGTCGTTACATATCTATTTTTGAATGTTTACAAAAAAAATAATTTATCCATCACTATCAAATAAGTTGAAATTAAAAAATAAACCAAAGTAATAAAATTTCCATAAAAATATCTTTGGTAAAAGTCACTTAAATCTTACACATCCAAAAAAATAAATTGCTAACTAATAAAAAATCAACTTTTTTTTGAGATATCATAAATTTTATAATTTGTTTAATTCTTTCAAATTAAGAAAATTGAGTCAAAATAAATTTTATAAGAAGTCTGTGCAATGTGCGGGTTATCGTGCTAGAATAGTTAATAAATTGGTATGGATTGGGCCTTGGTAAAAACTATTAAATCTGAATATTTTAGAAAATGAATATAAGTGTTCATAAAATATTCATAGTAAATTACTTCATTAATGCCAAATGAAGTTTGTTATTTATAATTTCAAAATTAAATCAAATTCGGGTTCAATTTTTTTGAATCAAAAAATATCGTATAAATCCGGCAATGTAAAATATTTAAAATTATCAGCAACTAAAATAATAGATGTTAGTGACGGACATATGTCAAATGGGCATGCAAAGTCAAAGAATTACAATAGCCGCATACTGAACATAAGACAAGCCCATGTAAAAATGGGTGGGGCTTAAAAACACATGATATGTGGAGCAAAAAGTAAACAGTGGCAATCTTAGAATTTTATCCTGGCTGTGGACGTCAAAGTTGATCCAAGGCACCTGTTGGGTTAGCGCATATAAGCTAGGACAACTTCAACTGCCACACCTTTTGGCCGTGTGTATATATATATATATATATATATAATAAAGCTACTATGAGCTGCCAAGAAAGGTAGCGCATAGGCAGCTTATAAAATCCAGGCCGTTGGATCCAGATCCAATGGCCTAAAGCACTCATCCAACCCATCCGTCCACCCCTGCTACCCTATGCACACTATCTGCAGGCCGTTGGATCCAGATCCAACGGACTGGAGCACTCATCACCCACCCCACCCCCACCCTACCACCGGCAGCGCCGCCTCCTGCCCCCCCCCAACTCGCCGCCCCTCCCCTGCCGCCACCTGCCCCCACACGCCGCCCCTCACCCTGCCCTGCCGCTCCCCTGGTCCTCCCCCTGCCCTGCCACCCCTGCTGCCACCCCTGCCCCTCCCTCTGCCGCCGCCCCTCGGCCTGCCGCCCCCTGCCCTGCCACCCCTAGCTGCCGCCCCTCGGCCTGCCGCCCCTGCCTTGCCACCCCCAGCCGCCGCCCCTGCCGCCCCTCGCCCCTCCCCCTACCCTCGCCGCCCCCCATGCCCCTCCCCCTGCCCTGCCGCCGCGCCCCTCCGGTGCTGAAACAGGGGAGGGGGCGGGGGAGTATTGTAATAAAAATTTTATTCGGTCACGAATCATATTTTTATTACGAAATAAATTTAAAAAAAATAAAATAATTCTGTAATAAAAACATAACTCGGTCATAAATTAAGTCAATATTAAAAAATAAATTAAAAAAATAAAATAATTTTGTAATAAAAAATTAACTCGATCCCTATCCAGATTTGATCCCCCGGGCCACCACCTTCCACCCCAGCCCCTGCCCGCTCAAAAGAATAAAATAATTTTATAATAAACATTTAACTCGATTCCGTGCGACTCGAGTCAATATTATAAATTAAAATTTTTTAAAAATAAACTAATTTTGTAATAAAAACTTGATTCCATCCCACACCAATTTTTACCAATAATCAAGTCAAGTTTTTATTACAAAATTAATTTATTTTTAAAATTTATTTCTTAATATTGACTCGAGTGCAGATCGAGCCAAATTTTTATTACTAAATTATTTTATTTTTTTAAAAAAATTATTTTATAATAAAAACTTGACTCGAGTAGGGATCAACTTAAGGTCTTATTACAAAATTATTTTATTTTTTTTAAAGTTTATTTTGTAATAAAATTTTTATTCGATCCCGACTTAAGTGAAATTTTTATTATGAAACTACCCTCCCCTGTTCCTCACCCCCTCTGTTTTTCCACGTCACCCCATTGCCGGTGACCTCTTGCTGGCCAACACTGTCGCCGCTTCGGCTGCGGGGGCTGGGGGCTGGGGACCGAATCAAGTTTCGTAATAAAAACTTGACTCGATCCCGATTCAAGTCAAATTTTTATTGCAAAATAAATATTAAAAATAAAATATTTTTTTAATAAAAATTTAACTCGATCCCTACTACAGGCAATATTACGAAATAAATTTTAAAAAATAAACTAATTTTATAATACAAACTTGACTCGATTATTGATAGAAATCCGTGTGTGATCAAGTCAAGTTTTTTATTACAAAATTAGTTTATTTTTTAAATTCATTTTATAATATTAACTCGAGTCAATATTACGAAAATATTTTATTTTCTTAAAAAATTTATTTGAAAATATTGACTCGAGTTGGGACAGAGTCAAATTTTTATTACAAAATTATTTTATTTTTTAAATATTTATTTTATAATAAAAATTTAACTCGAGTCGGGATTGAGTCAAATTTTATTACGAAACTACCCTCCCCTGTTTCTCCCCCCATCCCTCTGTTTTGCCGCGCCGCCTCACCACCGGCGACCTTGCCTCCGGCAGCCCGCGCAGGGAGGGGACGCAACTGTAGGAGGGGCGGGGGGGGGGGGCAACCGCGGCTTCGGGTAGGGGCAGCGGGGGCCGCGGCGCCGGGAGGGGGCAGGGGCGGCCACGCTCGCCCGGGTGGGGGGGGGGGTCGGTGGCGGGCGGGGGACGGGGGCGGTGGCGGGGGACGAATGCACTACCAGCCCTCTACACCCCCACAGTACTTCGCATCGTCGTCGTCGTCGGACAACTTCCTCGGCCGGCTCTACCAGCGGTGCCGGACGGCACCCATCGGTGGCGGCGTGGGGAACCAGTCGAGTTGCCAGGCGAAGGAGGGCTCGGCCGTCCTCATGCGGGGGGGATTGGCAGGATGCTGCGGGCCGTTGGATCACAATCCAATGGCAGCAGCCCATGCGCTGCCTATGCGCTACCTTTCCTGGCAGCACATAGGAGCATGGCTCATATATATATATATATAGAGAGAGAGAGAGAGAGAGAGAAGTGGTGCAATGCATTGCCTCCCCCTAACCCGCCTGCCTGACCGCGATAGACACCCCGCCCCCACAACCGCCCCCTACCATGACAACCACCACCCCCTCTGCCGCGGCCCCCCGCCCGCCCCAAGGCACAACAACAACCATCCTCCCTCCACCGCAGCCACCCTCGTCCGCCCCTCCCCCTGCGACGACCACGACTACGACCACCCCCTTTGCTGCAACTCCCTACCACCACCCGCCACCGCAGCCCCCTGCAACCACTCGCTGCGGTGGCCCCGCCCCGCCACCACCCAGCCACTGCTCCTGCCGGGAGGGGCAGCGGGGGCCGCGGCGCCGGGAGGGGCAGGGGCGGCCACGCTCGCCCGGGTGGGGGGGGGGGGTCGGTGGCGGGCGGGGGACGGGGGCGGTGGCGGGGGACGAATGCACTACCAGCCCTCTACACCCCCACAGTACTTCGCATCGTCGTCGTCGTCGGACAACTTCCTCGGCCGGCTCTACCAGCGGTGCCGGACGGCACCCATCGGTGGCGGCGTGGGGAACCAGTCGAGTTGCCAGGCGAAGGAGGGCTCGGCCGTCCTCATGCGGGGGGATTGGCAGGATGCTGCGGGCCGTTGGATCACAATCCAATGGCAGCAGCCCATGCGCTGCCTATGCGCTACCTTTCCTGGCAGCACATAGGAGCATGGCTCATATATATATATATATATATATATATATATATATATATATATATATATATATAGAGAGAGAGAGAGAGAGAGAGAGAGAGAGAGAGAGAGAGAGAAAAGTGGTGCAATGCATTGCCTCCCCCCTAACCCGCCTGCCTGACCGCGATAGACACCCCGCCCCCACAACCGCCCCCTACCATGACAACCACCACCCCTCTCGCCGCGGCCCCCCGCCCGCCCCAAGGCACAACAACAACCATCCTCCCTCCACCGCAGCCACCCTCGTCCGCCCCTCCCCCTGCGACGACCACGACTACGACCACCCCCCTTTGCTGCAACTCCCTACCACCACCCGCCACCGCAGCCCCCTGCAACCACTCGCTGCAGTGGCCCCGCCCCGCCACCACCCAGCCACTGCTCCTGCCACCACCCCTGCGATCGCCCGATGCTGCAGGTCAAGTTGAGTCCAGTCAATAAAAAATTGACTTGGTCTCGACTCGGGTCAATGAAAACTTGACTCAGTCTCGACTCAAGTCAACTTAATAAAAAATTAACTCGGTCTCTACTCAAGTAAATAAAAACTTGAATCTGTTTCAAGAGGATCATCTGGTACATGCTCCCAACTGCTCCTCATCGTACATGTACTTATGCTAGTTTTCCTGATAGTACACTTGTCCATGGGTATGGTAAAGCAAAGAGTATATATAGAATTAGATGATGACGATGGAGAAGTTCTAACACGAGTGGGAGCAGAAGCTTCATGCAAACCGCCATCCAGATTTCCTTGTTCACGTCTGCGTCGAAGTACCCCTCGTATTGTATCAAACACCCGCCTGATACACGTGTAAATAGAAATATTTTATTTATCCATATCTATAGACTAAAATATTAATAATATATAAAAATAACATTAATAAATAAATAAACAACTTTAATCATGTACGAATTTCAATTTAAGTATGTATTATTATAATAATAAATAATAACAATAATAATCTTAAAGTAAGTAATTAAATAATCAATAACCCCTTACAACTATTAATCTAAGGGGATAATCGACCATATCACTAGAAGAATTGGAGTTTATATAATATAACGAGGGTGAAAATCATCTAGTATATTATTTTCTTGAAACCTTAATATTTCAGTATAAAAGGAGTTATAAAATATATAACGAGAGCAAAAAATATCTCAAAGAACATTGTTATATAAGAATTTTTTTTTAAAAAAAAAATTAAGCTTATTGAAATATTTAAAATCTCACTCTCGTATCATTACATGCAGTTGAATCTAGCATCATTTTTTTTGAAAAATAAGGTACGATGACCTTAGAATGAATTCGTATCTATCTATTTAATATTTAGATTTATATCGGTATCAGTAAGCAAATCCATAATAACAAAAAAAGATATTTGAGTGAATTTTGCCAGGCAAGGCCAAACAAGTTTATTTAAGGAACAAAATTTACTAATTCTATGCAAAATCTTATATTTAAGATTGTAGAGCAACTTTTGTGGCATTAATATATAATACGGCTCATTGCGATCCTTCTAATTCGAACTCTGCCAATGAAAAGATTTTGAAGCAGCGATAACAAAAAATGGGTGGAGCTGCTATCTTAGACCGGAAAAAAAATGCCCACAATAAAACTATTAGTCTAGGGGGATAATCAAGCAAAACACTAAAATAATTGGAATATATATAATGAGAGCAAAAAATACCAAGTGTATTATTTTCTTCAAACCTTAATGTTTCATTATAAGGGAGTTGAAAAATATATACTAAGAGTGAAAAATACCTAAGAGTACATTGTTATATACGAAATAATTTTTTTGAAAAAAATTATTAAGCTCATTTAAATATGTAAAATCTCACTCTCATTGTGCGCGGTTGACTCTAGCATTGTATTTTTTTTTGTAAGAAAAGGTAGCAGGGCATTAGAAAGAAGTACTAAACTAGAAGCCAAAATAGAATCAATCATGGTTTTACTTTGCACAAGTATGAGCCAAGATATTGTAATTCATATCTGTCTATTTAAGATTTGAATTTACATCGGAATCAGCAAGCAAATCCATAATAACAAAAAATGATATTTAAGTGAATTTTGCCAAGGAAGGCCAGACAAGTTTGTTTAAGAAACAAAACTTATTAACTATAAGCAAAATCTTATAATTAAGATTGCAGAGCATCTTCGTGGCATTAATATATAAGTAGGGCTGTCGATATCCTTCTAATTCAAACTCTGCATTAATTAAAAATGGGCGGAGTTATCTTAGACCAAAAAAAGCTTGTTATCAGAAGAATGATGAAAGCTCTCATTGATGGTTATAACCAATTGGCCTCGGTGGTGCCTAATTCCACAGACTTGATTCATATTCATCCAAAGAAGCTCAAATGATGCCTTCCACTTCTTTCAAAATGCATGGCGTGGACTTGACATCCCACCGCTAGGTAAGCAGCTGCATGGGTATGCTATTAAGGAAGATTATTATTTTGGACAAAGTATTAATATTTTAAACTTGTCATAGCCCCGCGCGATGCACGATCCAAAGAGGCTCAATTGAAAAAGAAAAGGTTGTTCGCTATTGTCACGGGCAGCTGTGCATATTGAAAGCAG
>JAURVB010002143.1:0-118817 GCA_033002965.1 Piper betle
CTCTTCAGCCTTACTCTTCTCCTTCTTCTTCCTCTACTTTGGCTGTCGAGAGTGCAGCCGCAGCTCATCCCTTGGCTGTCTTCGCCCTTCATCTCCTCTCTTCCAAGAAGTTCACCCTCAAGGATGGCAACCATACGAACAGGGTTCCAAGCCTTCCAAGGCCAAGGAATTGGTTGTTGGAGCTTGGAGAAGAAGCTCCTACCACAAAACATTATTCTGTCCGAGTACGATATGACCATCAAAACTGTTTGCCCTCAAAGGTCTGGCCGAACTGCCAATTCGCCGGAACAACACCATCGGACTCCACCGATCTTCCATCGCTAGTCCTCACTATGAACGACAGCGCCTGGTTCCGAGCATTGCCATCGTACTGCCAGTTCTGCCCAAAGTTACGCGTCATGGCTGAGAACCCTCCATTCCCAACCTTGACCTGCACCCCATTAACATTCCCGGCGCCGGCCACGTTGTACACCCGGGTTGCGCCTTGAGGTTGAACTTGATGCCACCACTTCTGGAGCAGGGGACGCGCCGGTATACGACCGGGACGACACCGGCCTTGTTCTCGGCGATTTGGTTGAACATGGGCTGGCTAAGGTCCAAGTGCTTCTGCGGGGGATTGCACCAGGTTTCGGTGACCTTGGATGTGGGGGGGGGGGCAGAGGTAAAGATATAGCTATACTTAATAGTAAAAATTAAACTTTTTAGTTATATGTCAGAGAAAACTTTGAAGCGTGAAAGTTTATAATATTTACTCTTTTGAAAAAATTGTGTTATTTATTCTCTAAGTGCAACCCTCGACTAATTGGGGGTATTTAATGCAACATAAAAATTTCCCCATTTTATAGTGGTTATGTATACATGAATAATAGAGTGAGAACTTGAAAACTTGAGAACTCAAATTTAGAACATCAGTTAAAATTCAAAGTATGATTGTCCCATCAGTACATATAACAAAAAAGTTATATACTCCGGTAAAATGATCATTATAGAGGTTCTTGAAAATATTATAGGGGAGGACCTCTGATCAGACTGAATTCTAAACATTCACTCTGATCAAATCCACACAAAGCTTGTCTTCGAAAAGTACGTCCTATTCCCATCTACCATATATCAAATTATACATTTTATTGCTTTATAAATTGTTTTCTTCCGCTTCTGCTAATATATCAGGTTGCAATTTTTTTACATTTTCCCTCTTCCCTTCTGTGCTGTGGTTCAATATGGAGCATCGATCAATATCATGCACTAATTTTGACTCAAGTTTTATGAAGGGTGACTAACTGTAGATTATTATTCTCATTGGCATAGCTCAATTCTGTATGACCTATCTACTCTCTCTTCTTATACTCTCTTATGTTTCATCTTTTTTATTTTTGTAATTTTTTGAAACTATTTTGAACTTTTAAAATTCTTTACTGAACTTTTACTCCTAATATTTATTTGATTTTTTTCTTTTTGATTTATTTATTGCCATATTTTGATATGTTTTAAAAGAATTTTGCATGTTTTTGTCTTATCCTGTAATGATGGTTCATAATTTTTAACAAGAGATATTCAACATGTTCTTAAGTGTTTTATGTGATCAATTTTTAGTTATTTTTTAAAATATTCATCAAGTATGTATATTTTCCTCTTTCTTGTCGTTGTTAATAAATCATCTTTTTTTCAAATTTAAGTTAATTATTTAAAATTATTGCAAGTTTAATTATATGATGGCATACTTAACTAGAATTTTCAACAATTTAGAAATTTTGGTTTTAACGTAAAGTAACTTTTCAAGTAAAATTGGTTTTATGAATGAATTTATTTTCTTGATCATGTGGAATACATGGTCTCTGGTACTCATTAGTGTTTTGAATGTTTTGGATATAAATTTTCTAAACTGTTTTTCCAATTGTTAAATAGAATTGAAAATTTTAATTTGATTTGTTAAATGTTAAAACATTTTAATGCTAATTTTTTATTAAATTTTTAGAATGCATTTCTTTTATTTAGGTGCGTACTTCTTACATTTGTATAATACTTTGTGCATAATGTCAAGTACATGGTATTTTTAAAACCGTTTTAAAGTGGATTTTTATTTTAAAAAGTTTTATTTTCAATTAGAAATTTACTATTCGAAGGTACTTCAATTTATAAGATTGCATACTTGAAAAGATATTTTCAATATATAATTAGGAAACTTTGTTTTTACATTGAAATTAACCCAAATATAACTATTATTAAAGGGTTGGATCCGTTTCTTATATTTAAATAATCAAAATTTTTCAAAACGAAATTTTAAATTGAATATTTTCTAAATATTGGACAATTTAAATTCTAATAATATTTTGAATGAATGTTTTTTAATATTGAGTTCTCTTATGATTTGGATATCAATTTGAAGATGACATTCGTAAATAAACTTGAACGTAAATTGATTTTAATTAGAAGTATAGTTTTTGAACAATGAAAAATGTTAATTAAAAAAATCTTCCTATTAGGTTAATAAAACTGAATAAGATAATTGGTAAAATATAAATTATGGCCGCCATCAATTTATTTATACCTTCAATTACAAAACGAGGCGCAAGTGTTAACTTCATGCATGCCGCAATCTCAAATTTTATTAATTTCTTTCCAAGCTTGATCTCGTTTCCTTGTTACAACCCTTAATCAGAATATAGCACTAGCCAAAGATCTCACCATATGCTTGGCATGCATACATATATAAATAATCAAAACTGCTTGCCCTCAAAGGTCTGGCCGAACTGCCAATTCGCCGGCACAACATCGTCGGACTCCACCGTCTTCCCATCGCTGGTCCTCACAATGAACGACAACACCTGGTTCCGAGCATTGCCACCGAACTGCCAGTTCTGGCCCCAGTTATGGGTCATGTCCGAGAACCCACCATTCCCAACCTTGATCTGCACCCCATTAACATCCCCGGCACCGGCCACATTGTACACGAGCACCAAGAGGAAGTTGTCGTTGCCCTTGAGGTTGAACTTGATGCCACCACGTCTGACGCAGGGGACGCGCCGGTATTGGACGGGAACGACGCCGGCCTTGTACTCGGCGATTTGGAGGAACATGGGCTGGCTAAGGTCGAAGTGCTTCTGGGGAGGGTTGCACCATACGTCTACGGTCTTGGAGTTGTTCGGTGGGCAGAAGTTGGTGGCGGTGATGGTGATCGCCTTCCCCAGGTGGCAAGCTGGGGAATTGATGCATTGGATTTCGTAGCAGGCGCCGCAGGTTAGTCCGTCGTTGAACAGTGCGGTGCTGAGAGCGGCGTTGTTCACGCCGTATCCGCTGTTCTCATCGTACCCACAAGCCGCCAGCTCTGTACGTAGCAAAAATAAGAACAATGTAGCTCGGATCATTATACCGTTCGTTGCTAAAAAAATTGTCCGACCATAATTGGCAGCATTTCTAATATGCAAGTTGATAATAAAATATTCAGCTGGAACACGAAGTCTTAACTCGATGTAATTATAGATCATGCTTCCAAATAGTGATGATGATCTATGTTCCAACATATCATAAAAATACATGCTAATCTATATTATAACAGGGCAGGTATAATTAATCCTGCCATCTTCTTCTAATTAACAAGCACACGATTAATAGTAAAGTTGATCTTCACATCCATGCCTATATACTAAATTATCATTGCCAAATTTTAACACCATATGCGCCTTATAATCCTAATTTGCTATGAGTCAATGACATACTCTCAGTCTCGCGGCCACTTGGGTCACCGTAGAAAGTGGCTCGAGCGTCATTAAGCCATTGGCCTTGGACGGTGCCGGAGATCAAGAACACGACGGAAAAGGTGGCCATGGCGACCTCGCCCATTGAAACAAAAGCATAATTCTTTCCCATCTTAAATTAAAACTACACTAGCACCAGAGATTGATCTCAGTCACAATTCTCCTAATTCAACCACCTGGTGATCTTCCACTGCAGACTTGAACGAACTGTTGATCTTTGAGGTATTTATAGACCAGAGGAGATGCATGGGATGAGAGAAGCTTTGGAATTTTAATTTTAACAATATTAATTAATATATGGTTTAAAAAAAACATTTCTCATTAGACGTATCTACAAAGTTAAGACAATATATATAATAATTTGTCTACATACATTGATTGTCTATTACACGAAGAAAATTGTGGTAAGTTAATTTCTTAGAGGGGTATAAATTAAATTCCAAATAACTCTGAGTTTTGCGTATTTTAAAATAAATGAATGTGAAATGAAGAATTGTATAGTATTGATTCATGTAACTCTTAGCTCTATATATTCTCATGTAATAATTAAATGTTAGATGTAACGGTGCAACACGGTGGACCAAATTATTTTTTTCAAATTGGTTTGTGTAAATTGAAGATCTATATCTGGCACATCCTAGGAATATAATATACCTTACCCTACTTTTTAAGAAATTCTATGTTCCATATTCTTTACATTGAACCATGAGCCTAGTTCATGTTTGATCTAACCCACCTTTCAATAAAGTCTTATTCAGATATCATTTTTAATAATCTGGCTCAAGTAAGACATGATTATGGGTATAAAATTATTTTTTCAAAGTGATTAAGTTAAATTACAGATTTATAAGCACACTTTTATTAATATATCAGATCTTTCTTAATAATATGTATTTAATGTGAGATTAATTTTGTTAAATCAAAGAAAATAAGAGGGAGGACTGATTGAAGTATATATATATATAGAATGCTGCTGTGCGCTGCATGAAAATGCAGCTCATCAGCAGCGCACCATTCGTGGCCGTTGGATGAAAATCCAACGGCCACGAATCGTTTTTCTTTAACACTTCCCTCCCCCTCCCGCTCTTCACGCCGCCCCCTCGGCCCCACCCCGCCGCCGGCCGGCCCCACCCCGACCAAGTCCCCCCAGCACCTCCCGCAGCCGCCGTTCCCCACCGCCTCCACCCGCGTTGCTCCACACCCACACAAGCCCCGCCCCTCACGCCGGTTTTCGCCGCCCCATCAGCCGCACCCCACCCCCGGCGTCGCCCTGCCCCCAGCCCCGCCACTCCCCCGGCCAACCCCCCTGGCCCTGCCTGTAGCTGTCCCCCACCACCCCTGCCAGCAACCGCGGAGGTCCCCCCTCCCCACGTTGCTCCTCCCGCTCACGGCTGCCCGCGACCGGCCGCCCTCGCCCGGCCGGCGCCGCGCGTTTCCCAGCAGGCCCATCCACCCCCGAGGCGGCGACATTGTTGGCCAGCGACGGCCAGCAGCAAGGTCGCCGGCAGGGGGCGGCGCACCATAACAGAGGGAAGAAAGCAGGGGAGGGTATTTTGGTAATAAAAACTTTACTCGATCGCACTCAAGTTAATATTACAAAATAAATTTAAAAAAATAAAATATTTTCATAATAAAAACTTAACTCGATCCCAACTTAAGTTAATATTACAAAAAAAATTTTAAATAAAATAATTTCGTAATAAAAACTTTATTCACTCCTGACTCGAGTTAAAATAATTTATTACGGAATTATTTTATTGTTTAAAAATTTTATTTTGTAATAAAAATTTATTCGGTAATAAATTTATTTTGTAATGAAAACTTGACACGGTTCCGCACATGATCAAGTCAAGTTTTTTTACGAAATTATTTTATATTTTTAAATTTATTTTATAGTATTACATAGAGTGAATGGGTGGCGGCAGGGAGGTGGTTTGCAAGCGGCGGCGGGGAGCGATTCAAATATTTATTTTTTGTTATTTTATTTTAAAATTTTATTTCGTAAAATTGAATCGAGTAAGGAGCGAGTCAAGTTTTTATTTTATTATATTTTATTTTTAAAATTTATTTCATATATTTGACTCGAGTCGGGAACAAGCCAAAATTTTGTTACATAATTGCCATCGCTCCTCCGTTCCCCGTGTGTTTTGTCGCGCCACCGCCGGCGGTGATGCAGGTGACGGCGGCATGGAGGTGGCCAGGGTAGCAGACTGCGGGGAGGAGCTCGATCGACGGGCGGGGCGACTACGGGGGTGGGGGCGAAGCAGGGCAGGGCGAGTGGGGCCGCGGCGGGGGTGGGGCGAAACAGGCGGCGGGGGGCAGGGAACCGGGCGGGGGTGGGGGAACACAGGGCAGGTGGGGGGGGGGCGGGCAGAGGGCGAGGCGTCGGAAGGGGCGGCGGCGAAGGGGGCAGGGGGAAACAGGGCAGGTGGGGGGGAAGCTGCGCGACGGCGGACGGGGTGGGGGGAAACAGGGCAGGTGGGGGGGAGGGCTACGGGCGGAGGCGGGACGGGGCCAGGGGCGGGGCGGTGCCGAGGGGGTGGCGTGAACAGGGGGAGGAGGAGAGGGTAAAAAAAAAACAAATCTGGGCCGTTGGATTCCCAGATTTGTTGCGTTGCCAGTGCGCTGCATTTTCATGCAGCGCACTGTAGCGCACCTCTATATATATATATATATATATATATATATATATATATATATATAGTTATTGACCTAACAAGGGAGATGTGCTCACAATCACCTGGTCCATCAAGTTTTCACGCCTATGGGAAGCATGACACATATATTTTTATTATTCATAATGAAGTTATGAAGGACTTCAAATTTCCTGGTTTCGGAAGTTAGTAAATTATGTCATTTATTAAGCGTTTGGATATAAATAATGCAAATGGTATTATTTGGGATATAAATAATGCAAATTTCCTCGAGCATGATATCGGCCTTTCCCCTCCCCTGTGCTGCTGCCGCCGCCCCAATCATAAACGTTCCTGCTCCACCTCGAGGGAGGGTTGACGACAAGACGGCAGCATCGAGGTGACCGGTTGTGAGAAAGAGGGAAAGGAAGGGAAAGAGGGGTGGCATTGGCCGGCGGTGATGCAGGTAATGGCGGCAGCGAGGTAGCCAGTGGTCGGGGTGGAGCGGCAAACATAGAGGAGGGGGGCAATCGTTTGTAGGGGAGAAACAAGGGAGGTCGAGGGTGAAGAAAAATAACTCAATGGTAATTTTGTAATAAAAACTTAACTAGCTCATGACTCGAGTCATTATTATAAAATTAATCCAATATATATATATATATATATATATATATATATATATAAATTGACTCGCTCCTAACTCGAATAAATATTATAAAATAAATCCAAAAAAATATAAAAATTTTGACTCGTTGCGCGGCAACAATATCACTAGCCGAGCGGCATCACTGGCTGGCAAAACAAGGGAGAAGGTCGGGAAAAGAAATGTGTTTAGGTACAGGGGTAGTTTCGTAATAAAAACTTGACTCGCTCCCGACTCAAGTCAAGATTAAAATATACACCCCAAGAAATATTAAAAAATACAATAAAGGCATTTTATATTTTTTATATTGACTTGAGTCAGGAACAAGTCAAGTTTTTATTACTGAACTGCTCCCGCTCATTTACTGATTCTTTTCCATGACCTTCTCCTCTGTTTTCCTCTTCCTCTATTTCCCCCGCAAAGGATAGTCCTCCAAGAACACCACGCAGTTAATAAAAACTTGATTTGCTTCCGACTCGAGTCAATATTACAAAATATATTTCGAAAAATATGAAAAAAAATACAGTAAAATGTTATAAAATAAAATAATCTAGTTCTAACTTGAATAACATGTTAACATAGTATTCAAGTTATAACTTGATTATTTTATTTTATAACATTTTAGTGTATTTGTTTTATATTTTTTGGGATATATTTCCTAATATTGATACGAGTCGAAGTCAAGTTTTTATTACAAAACTGCCCCCACCCATTTCCTTCTCCCATGTTTCTTCCCTTGTCAACTGATAGTGCCCCACTCCCTCTACTTTGCCCCGCCACCTCGCCACCAGCCGCCCATTGGCAAGTGTTGTCTCTGCCTTGCCACCGCCTCCCTTCCTTCCCCCAACAGAACACCACTGACGATAGTCGGGAAACAGAGGTAGTGGCCAACAGAGGAGGCCAACAGCGGCTGTTGAGGCAATCCGGGCTGCATGCGGCAAAGGGGATGGAGGGGCACCGGATTTCGGTGATCCTAAAGCGGCAAAACAGAGGGGGAGGAGGAGTGGTCCTGGCCAAACGGCAAGGACCGAGGGCGATGCGGACATGACCAGGCGGCAGCGGCAAGAGGGGAGGAGTTGTCCAGGCCAGACGGCGGGGAGGAACGCCGCGGGGTGGGGGGAACTGCGTGGGGTGGGGGGCAATGGCAGGCTGGGGAAAGAATAGGGGGAGGCGCTAGAGAAATACGTGAAGGATTAATGTACATTTGAATTTGGTGGAATCATCAAAATAAAGAAGGAAAGTATGTTAAATGTAGCACTCGTCTATGTATCGCTCAACATGGATTGGCTACGCCCATGTAACATCTTGAAATAAAAATTGAGTTATGCGAGTGTCTCCAATTACAATATTGTCTTGCATTGTTAATATTTTAGTGTAGATTCTAAAACTTGATATTTTGCTCGTGCAAATGAAGAAAAAGAGGAAATAAGTATGAGTTTCGTAGAGTCAGCACAGCTTAAATTTTAAAATATTACATATCGATGATTTATAAAGAATATTTAAGCTAGAATATTAATTTATATTAAATCAAGCTGAGTTAATTTGATTAGAAAGAAATTGAAACATACATACATTTCTGAAACCCTATGAGTTGAATATGTCGAAAATTTTAATATAGTTTCTAGAACCCTATTTTCACTCATGCAGTAAAAACAAAAATAAAAAAGAAAAAAAAATACTTTAATATAAACTTGGCCAAACTTCAAAACCCTTGGCCTTGGACCTGGACTCGCCCTAAAATATAAATAAATTAAGCATATAGCCAAAGACACTTAAAATAATCTTTTAACCCCAAAATCAGCACAAAAGAGGATTGCCTAATATCAAAATATATTTTTTAAAATGAGAATGTAAATATAATTCATATCGTTAAAGTATATTCACAGTATAATTAATAGTTCATTGTAAATCTACTATGAATAAGATTGTACTTGGTTGTAAATTTCTTTTCGTTTCTTTTTTAAGCCCACGAACATGTGAATCAAATTGACAAGGGTAAGAGATGTGTAATCTGATTAACAAAATTGTAGTGTTTTTACTTTTTGGTTAGACTGTAAATCGTATAAAAATTGCGATTTACACTTACCAAAAAATGATCTCACTATAACTCGTTAGTATTGATTTACACCCCATATTCACATGTGCAAATTAGATTGCAGTTTTACTAATCCCTAGGGTTTTATTTTTAAACAACTATGCAAAAAGAGTTAACCGTTTGGAATGAGGTAAAATATGTACGCTGTGTTATTCAACCCCACTCCGATCATAGCCCTAACAACTTAATATAGATTGCAGATAGGATGCGCTATTGATGGGCCAAACGATATGGGCTTTGAACTCCAATCATGGGCCGAGTCGTTCTCATATTAGGGCCCAGTAATCCGCCGTATTTAACGTACTCATCGGTCCAAACCTCGCACCGGTCCGCCCAGGAGAGAAACCCTAGCCGCCGCTGCCGCCGCCGCCGCCGCCGCCGCCGCAGCTGGAGACGACGATCGGAGAAAATGGAGACGGCGAGGACGGTGAAGGACGTCTCCCCCACGAGTTCGTCAAGGCCTACTCCGCCCACCTCAAGCGCTCCGGAAAGGTCCTTCCAATATTCGCCATTTTGGTGTTATTATTATAATTTCTAATTTGTTGATATCAACCTTTGATAGTTGGAAAATATTTGGTAATTTGGATCAGATTTTGCATTTATTTTTGGGTTTTTAGTTATGGAATACAGTAAAAGATGTAATTTTTAATTGGTGATGTAGTTGTGGGATTTTGTTCGAATGCATCTTTTTTATGCTGTCTTTGATCCATTGATTGTTGGTGTTATCTTGTATGGTATCTGTTAATTGAATCTTTGGTGTTTCTTTTTAGAGCTTAATGTTGATGTAAGGATTTGATTAGAGGAGATGGACTCTGTTTTTTGTTGGCGCTTACTCGCATGCTAAATCGGGCAATTGATGTAGCTATTCAAATATTTTTAGGGCGGAGCGTTTCTTTAGATGGTGTTATAATTGTAGGATTTTGTTTGGCTAATGATGTTTCCAAGTGATGGAATTGATAATCCCGGTGAGTTTGGAGGGCGAATTGCAAGTTATAATTAGTTTTTTAGTGCATGTGGTTGATAACTTAACTGAAATTACTAAAGGTCTGTTTGGTTTGATAGATTATAACAGAAGGGAAAAGAGAAGGATTTAAGAAAGAAAAAGAAAAAAAAGAAAAAGGAAATAATGTTTCTGCCATATTCTCTCGTGTGTTTGGATAGAAAGAAAAGAAAATGTTATATAGTATCATTCTCACTTTCTATCATTTCCTTGCATTTTTGTGAGAATTAAATACGTGAACAAGTTTTCCACCATGAATGAAAACAAATTTCCTTCCTTCCATTTTTTTTCAAACCAAACCCTTAACCAAAAAGTAGGAAAGTACACTTTTCTCACATTTTCTTTCTCTTTCTCACAATCCAGACCATAAGATTATCAATTTTATAACTAGGAGATATCAATAGCCTTTTATTTCCATGTTTTTCTATTTGTTTAAGTTTTATCTATTTTTTGCTTTCATTGATTCAGTTGTTGTTGGTTTTATTTGATATTTTGTATGAGATCCATTTTTTTCTAGAACCACATGTTTCTTTTGTTGCTTTATATTAAAGTATTAAGTTGAGGTGAATTCTGTAAGTTAGAGAGCTTATTTGAGTTTTCTATATGATTATTTTTACGATAAACCAAGCAGTTGATTTAGTTATTCAATGAACTGTTAGATGGTGTGTTTCTTTATTTTTTGGTTGGTTTTATCTACTTTTTCAAGTTGTATGTTGTTTGTTTAACTTGTGTAAATTGTCTCAGGATATTTTCTACTTTATAGAAAATGATAGCTAACCATTAGTATATTTGCTTTACAATTACATGTTGCAAACTTTATCCTGGAAGGCTTAGTATGTTGTGCACGTGTTAAATTAGTTGATTTTATGTTGGTTAACAGCTTGAGCTTCCTGACTGGACTGATATCGTTAAGACCGGTAGATTCAAGGAACTTGCACCTTATGACTCAGATTGGTACTACATCAGAGCTGGTAATTGCTTTTTCATCTCATTTGTTTTCAATTATTATTAAGGAGCTGTGTTACGGTTCTGTGAGTATTTATATTGTTTCATACTGCAGCTTCCATGGCCAGGAAAATCTATTTGAGGCAGGGTATTGGAGTTGGCGGCTTCCAGAAAATTTATGGTGGGAGGAAGAGGAATGGAGCCCGTCCACCACATTTCTGCAAAAGCAGTGGGGCCATTGCTCGACACATCCTTCACCAGTTGCAAAAAATGAGCATCATTGAAGCAGACCCAAAAGGGTGAGGAGCTAAAGCTTGTTTTATATGTTTAAATTCTTTTGTTGGCTTTTCATGAATGATCTGATATGGATGTAATGAGCTTCGCCCTGGTCCTCTTCGCTGTTTGGTTTGCCTATTGATTGATTGATAGTGCTATGGGTTAATCCATTTTTTTAATTTTTGTGTCACTTTGCTCAGCTTGATTACTCCTACTTACTTGAAATTGTGCTTTTAATTGTTTTACATTGTGTGCTTGCAGCGGAAGGAGGATTACATCCAGTGGCCAGCGTGATCTCGATCAAGTTGCAGGAAGGATTCTGGTTACACATTGAGAGTTCTATTACCAGGCAGAAAATATGTCTGCAAGAAGGATTGTGGTTACACACCTCAAGAGTTCTATTCCCGGCGGAAATGTGTCTCTGTCAATTATTAATTTTGCAGTGGTGTTAACTTCTTGAATTTGATGCATATGTAATCCTTTAAGACTATTAGCAGTTTTTTCGGTACAAGTATGCGTTGAAAGAAAAAACTTTTGGCACATTTATGAATGTTGTTTTTGTTCTTGAGACGCGAGTGCTGATTTGCCACTTATTGAATGGTTTTGAACCTATGTACGTCAATGAATGGTAATTTTTTTAGGGTCATTCAACGCCACGCGCATTCCGGTGTCTTCATCATTAAGTTACGAGTATACAAAGTAGATTCATTATCGAGCTCTGCGTTGCACAATTATGACAAAATTTGGTGGTTGATTTGGCCACCAGTCTTGTGCAGCTATCAATGTATTTGTAATCTATTTGCAAAACGAGGATGTTTTTGGTTTGTTTTTTGTTAAAGCTTGTGCATTTGATATTTAAGTTAGATATTTGTCGCTTGAAGTCTCTACAGGTTCAATGTAAAAAATGCCCCTTACGCGTAGGCTTTACCGAGGGAATGTTAAGTGAGAGCATCGTTTGGGCTTGTAGAAAAATGTTTGAGTCTCCTTTCATTTAGAGTAATTAAACGGGTCATTTTTTATTTATTAGTTTGATTTCAAATTTGTTGGATGTTCAACTTGAATTTGTTCAAACTAAAGTTCTTTTGAATCAAGGAGTCTAATCACGAAGACACCTTTATTTAGCTCAACTCAACTTGAAGCTTAATAATTAATATTAAATATAATATTTTATATATGATGTTCGTTCAATTTTGTTCGAGCATAAGTTTAACTCAAATCAAGCGAGCACAATCACAAACATAATTTCATTTGGTTCAACTTGATTTGAAGTTTGATAATTAACATTTGATAGAATAGTTTTTATATTTGTATAAAATGTAAAAAATAAATACAATTATACATGATGATATAGTTTTACACTATAATAAAATAATTTTGTTCCCAAACAAACTATTTATCATATAATTGAATTGAAATTAAATTATTCAAACTTTCATAATTAATTTTATCTCAATTTATATAGAATAAAAATATATATTTGAAATTAAATTATTGAAACTTTCATAATTAATTTTATCTCTATTTATATAAAATAAAAATATATATTTGAATAATGCTTCAACTCAACTTTATTCGGCTCAAACCCCTTTCATCTTGACTCAAACTTGAAATAAACGAGTCGATCTTAAGTATAGTTAAACTTGATTCGATTTGTTAGATTAGCATCACTAGTTTCACCGGTCAAAATCCACAAAGAGTATTTATAAATTTTGAGCTTACTTTTATTCTTCTTCGACTAGTGTTGTCATACAAATATTTCTATGCATTGCAAACAAGTATTGTCCTTTCGATCTTTGCTTTAAAGGTGAGGCATTGCTTGAAGACTATGCGATTAGCATCACTAGTCTCACTGGTCAAAATCCACAAGAGTATTTACAAATTTTGAGCTTAATTTAATACTTCTTCGACTAGAAGTCATACAAATATTTCTGTGCATTGCAAACAAATATTGTCCTTTCGATCTTTGCTTTAAAAGGTACCATTGCTTGAAGACTATGCGAAAATCAATGCAGAAAAGCAACTTTCATATCTTTGCTCATGGCTGGGTAAGGTATCTAATAATTCGTGAGGTTTCTAATGGGAGCTACTGCCCAGCAAAGACAAGCTACTTTCATATCTTTGCTCATGGCTGGGTAAGGTATCTGATAATCCGTGAGGTTTCTAATGGTGAGAGCTACTGCCCAGCAAAGACAAGCTAGTACATGAAAAAATTGCATTGAAAAAATGAACATATTTGCAACAGATAAAAAAACACAAAATTATGAAACACTGATCTCGAGCAGAGGCAAACTTGTCGCTCGTCTATGTCAGTGTCGACCTAGTAGCTGCTAGGAAGTCCTCTCTCGTCTATGTCAGTGTCGACCTAGTGGTTGCGAGGAAGTCCATCTCACTCCAAGACGAGCATTTAGCCTTCTTGTGGTTCAAAATACTCGTACTGTGAAACTTCGGCTCCTTTGGTATTGTTGGGAGCTTGATTGACCTTCCATTGTAAACCAACAAACACAATGTTCTTAAACAAAATTATCAATAATAAACATTGGCATCAGATGTTTATGCATTGCAAAAACATCAAGAGTAAGTTTTGTGTTGAAGATAAATAATTACTTCACAAGACAAACAGCACTCTTGTCCTTTGTGAATTTTTAATCATAGGAGCGAATCAACAACTTGAGTTCTTATCAACATTTTTTAGTAACTGCATCCATTGTTTTGTGAATGACATGGTATGAATTTTTTTCTTACCTTTTAGGAATGAAAGGCCGATCAAAGTAAGGCATGGGCTGGGCCTTGGGAACAAGTGCTCTTCTTAGCCTCCTAATCTCTTCTTCTTCTTGAAGCTGCAGTCATAAGAAGACATATTTGAGCACATGAAAATTTTCTTTTCTGTTCAACTCAGTGCCCATAATGATAATGACAAGAGGTAAGATTAAGGGCTCAGAGCTCACCTTTGCTCCCTTTCCCTCTCTAGCTTGTACTTTTCAATCAAGGATAATTTCTCTGCAACCTGAAAATTAGGCCAATATAATCAGAAAAAAAAAAAGAATTTGAAGGTATTTTGCAATACATACGTATGCTGATATGCAGAGCAAGTAGGAAATATAGAATTCTACTTTGGTATTACTTCTGGTCAATAGAGTACACATTTCACTAACTTAAGCAACCATGATATGCCAGAATTCATACCTGTTCATCAAAGTCAGCTCTCTCTACGGCACGGACATCGCTATGCAATTGAAATTCCAGTGGAGTAGTGCTCTCTTTCACCGGAGGTTTTACCAAACACTGTCAATAGGGTACTCAAATGTGAATGATAAGCTGCTAATATAATTTGTATACATGGTACTCAAAGAACTCTAAAATGACCATGCTGATAATAATAAATAATAAAGAAGACTCACCTCAGCTTCATCTGTTGTCCAAGGCAGGCCTTGTGCAATCGGTATTCGCTGCCTTTCCTCTTCCATGAGTTGTTCCTCTACCTTCTTCTGAAACTCCTCTTTCTTACAGGCACCTCTTTGCTGGGGAAAAGTAAAACAAAAAAATCATGGCGAGTTCATGTAATTTATGTAACAGGTAGATAATTCATTTACTCATTTTCTGTATACACCATCGCATGATTTCTTAAGGTATAAATCATACTAACTTCCAAAAGTAATGCAAAACAGTAACATCTGAGAATCCACTTCTTGCCAACATCTTCTCTTTGATTGTCTACTTTATGAATCCATGAACAATAAACAAGTAGAAACAAACTTGAACAGTCTTTTATGGCCATATCTATTATTTACTACAAATTATAAACTGTACCTCTGTTCGAAGGTTAAACGGTTGCTGGATGGTGGCTCTCGGAATCTTCTTGCATCTTCTACCACCAACTCTGCCGGATAACGAACTCTGCGTTGCAAGAAAAATTAGCCACAAAGAAATCTAACTTTATCTCTAACAATTAGATTTATCTCTTACCAATCTCATACTCCCTCCTCCTCCAGAACTCCTACTGCTGATAAAAGAAAACACGCGAAAAATCAAACCACAGAGCAGCAACATATAAGTAAAACACTTGTTTATATATGTATGGACTTATGTGTCACCTTTTTCTGCTTTCAAATGAACTGGAGACGGT
The DNA here is from genome assembly GCA_033002965.1 of Piper betle. Classification (NCBI taxonomy): domain Eukaryota; kingdom Viridiplantae; phylum Streptophyta; class Magnoliopsida; order Piperales; family Piperaceae; genus Piper; species Piper betle. The sequence goes on from JAURVB010002143.1 coordinate 15,471, forward strand.
GGGTTTCGCGGTGAAAACAAAGTCGAGAGGTGGTAATGAACCGGTGGAAGACGAAAGATCGGTGCTTTCTTGATCTTTCCCCTGCATGCCCGGCAATGCCCACTTCAATCCAACCTTAGCCTTGTCTTCATCATCTCCCCCACCGGATTTGCGTATCGAGAGAAGCTTCTCAAAGGCATTCGTCAAATGCTTCACCCTCCCACATCCGAAGTCCGGGATGCTGCTTCTCGCATCTTGCATCAACCTGTTCTTGATCTTCCTGATTCTCGAACTCGTTATGTGAGGGAGAGCTCCAAGTCCTCCACCTCGTCAGACTCCGATCGAACCACCCTATCCGCTTCCTCCTCCGTCTTGGCAATCTCCTTCCCATCCTCATCAGCGGCCATGGCTTTGTTCTTGAAGAACTCTTCTTGGGAGGCCCGCAGGCTCTCATACGCGACGCAGCGACACTTCTTCATCCCAATCTGCTTCTCCTTGCAATCGCAGCACCCATCTAAGGACGCCAAAGACACCATGGACGGAAAAGCAGCCTCCTTTTTGGAGCTTTTCTTGGCCACCAAGAACTTCCTGCCCTGCATGGCGACCGGAGCGGCCCTGTGAGCGATCCCAGGGGCGGGTCTCTTGGATTTCGTCTTCGAAGGAGGTGTGGGGGTCGGGAGAACGCTGTTGGGATTGGCATTCTCGGACGCCTTGCTACGGCCGGCGAGCTTGGAGGTGGGGGTCTTCTGGTCCTTCACCGGGGTCATTTTGGAGAGGAAACGGCCTCGAAATGGCTCAAAAGAACCGCAGAAAGAAGGAGGAGATGGGAAGATTTTTCTCGGTTGCCGTCGTCAATGACTGTGTGAAGGATAAGAAGAAGAAGAAGAAAGGAAGGAAAGAGTGGGAGCGGAGAGGTGGGGAAGGAAGGAGAAGGAGAACGTTGGGACGGGGGAAGGGGAGGGGTAACGGCTAGTATTAGGAGATGGGTGGCCGACCGTTGGATTGAATTTTTAAATCGTTGGGTGATTGGTGGCCGTCAGATTTAATAGGAATATCAATTGGATTGCTAACCTTTCCTGTTAATGGTAATTGCCAGTTAATGACGCTTTATCATCCAAAATACGTGAAAAAAATGGGAAAATTTTTAAAAAACTTAAATCTATATAAAATATTATTATAGAGATGCTATTTAATTTCTATATATGCATACATATAAGTATACTCTTCTTCCCTCAATTAATTAAGTTTAGTTTAGCTAAATCTTCAATTCCGTAAAAACTAATTGTAATTTGTTTAAATTTATCAAACTTGGATTTGTGCCTTGTCAATTTGATTCTGGACACTTGTGTGAGATTTCTTTTATGAGAAATAAAAAATATTAAATAGGAAAAGAGTAAGATTTAATAAAATTTTATATAATATAAAATTTATGACGTATGTTTGCAATATTTTTCACACAATATTATGATTACTTGAGGGAAAAAATTTGGCTCCTCCTGAATAATGAGGACGCCAATGGAGACCTAGTTGATCCTCTGAAGATCAATGATGGGGATGCAGGGTTGAGACGTCTCAACGTCAACACTTCTAATAATGAGGGCGTATGAGAAGAATTTTCATTGATGTCTTGCTAACATTACATATTTCACACCATATTCGTTTACGATGGTATGCATTCAATGCCAAATTAGAATCATTTTTAGTTGAGTTGATCCAAGTATATTTGGCATAAAATGGTGGTTATGAAAAATATAATCATGCGTTGTGTTACTCGGGTCTTAAATTCTAGGTAGTTATGCCAAAGCATCAAAGACCAAATTATTTTAAATTCTTAATTATGAGATATAAATTATAATAGATAAAGATCATCAGTCCCAATTTATACATAAACAGTTGATTCTAATCCAAAGATAAAATGCGTTTGGAAATGCTAACAAACTGCACAGTAATCAACATGATCACTCTCTTGGCTTTTCAGAATGCTTTCTTGAACTTCTTCCACAACCTTGGTATGAATCTCCGGCCTCTTTTGCCATCGGAAGCTTTCGGAGGAGGCTCTGCCGTGTTCGAAGCAGCCGGGGCTGGCAACCGACGGGGGCTGAGCCGGGTGGCTGCTTGGAGGTTCCTCTTGAGGTGGTGGTTGATGGCCATGAACTCATAGGAATCATAGAGCGTGCTGCGGCCTTTGTTCCATGGGCTAAACCTCAACATTGGTGTTAGGGAACTCAGGGGAGAACACTCTTCTCTTCACCACGAGCAGCCATTTTGTTGAGGAAAATGTTTTCTGCCGTGATTTGATTGATTCATGGTGAAAGATTGTTTTGTTAATTGTGAGCCTTTTGGGAAGCTTAGGAAGAAACGATGAAGAAGTAATATTCACAGCATAACTTTGGAGTATACGTTGTATTTTTGTCATGTTTGGAACCATGATAATTTATAATGTGGGTGGATTTTACCTGCACTTTATTAAAACAGGAGGAAGTAGACTTATAAAAAGAAGTCGATAAGAGTGGATATAGAAAAGCTGAAACTAAGCGTTAATAAGCTTGACGGGATGAAGTGAAAGGAAAGAATTTGTAATTTCGACTTTAATTTTTTCGGAGCATGTTGCTAACAAAAAAGAAGAAAACTTTACAAATACTAGTTGGCACCATGATTTTGAGAAAGCTAAATGTATCTGCCATTCAATAAGATTGGTAATTTAAGTGGTTTTTGATTCATAACCATGTTGAGGTGCACATTTTAATTGAATCTTTGAATTTGGTAACGGTTGTAAGATGAAGATCCAGCCGATAAAGTCTGTGTCTGTGTAATTTTTGTAACGCTTTAAAGCAAAATTTTGATCTAATTTGGAAGAATAGGCAAATTGTTGGAGTGTTGAACATAGTTCTTAGATACACGGAGGATCGACGAACCAATTAATTTGTGTACATGAATGTTGGATGTAGTTATTAGATACACCTAATATTTCAGAGCATTGAACCAAAATTATACATAAATGAGAGCTTGGTTCGAAAAAGAAGTCTCCTCGTATGAAAAAATTGTTGACGGTACAACAGTTTTTCACGGTATTTCTTCTACTCATTGAAATTTAAACGGTGAATTATAATTTATCTCCATTAATGTGATAAGAGTCTTCAATTTCATTTCCTAATTTATCTCATTTAACTTAGTTTTCACAAAATTATGTAATTCTATGTATTCTATTTGACGATTTATATAGCATTGTCGGTGGATAGTCCTGTGTTTGATTGGCAAAAAACGAATATGTTCGTTCATGTGAAGAATGTGCCGACGACCCTATTAAAACTTCACTAAGAAACAACCAGTTGATAGGGTGCTGTTCACGTCTGGTTTCGTCTATATAATATCTGTTGACCATTTTCCTTCATCTCTTCATATTCTTATATGTTTTGTTTGTATCAAAGTTTGTTGAAGGTAAATGCTTCAAAGAAAAGCACCAAAACTGCTTTACAACTAGATCTAATATTCCGTCCATTATATAGCTTCAATGTCACTCCATGTTTGTTTATTATTAATTAATCCACCTGCATCGCAGAGCTTTCTGGGTTTTGAAGCTATGATGATCTTTGCTTTTCTACCACCTGCAAGCTTAGCCATCATTAATGCCCAGCTCGTTGAGCTATATTATTTTAGATGCTTGAATTCTTACAATGGCCTTGATTATCCTTCTATATATCTCCGTTTGGGAATCCATCATCAACACATGAATTCATTCATGAAATGCTAATCAAAAGTGAAATCCATGGATTGGAGGTCTGGATGGGGAAATTGTGAAACTCCTGTCAATGAATAACCTTCAATTAATTTACTATGAACCAGCCCACAATATTAATATTGACCATGAATATATATAATATATATATATATATATATAACCGAAACTATTTGAAGGAAACTTCAATAGGTAGCCAAGTAAAGACACAGATCCATTGGCTCGGAGAGGGATCTATAATATTCATTTAGTCTTCGATTTCGAGTTGAGCTTATTAATGCTTGAGTCAAGTTTAAATGAATTTTAAATAAATTATTTTTTTATTTTCTACTTATAAACATACGTGTCTAAGTCGTAATACAAGAATACTGCTATCTCAATTAGTACCAATATTATCTAATTCTAGACTTAAAAGTTAAACCTGTGTTCTGAGCTCCATTGACTTCAATGTCATTCAAGTCATTAATGATGAGCTAAACACGCGTTGAATCTGGCACTCAATTTTTTCGTTCCAAAGACTTCTTCTCTTTTGAGGGGCCCAAATATGAACCCATAAAAAAATAAAATAAAAAGATTTAAATAAATAAATGAATAAACAGTGAGATTCCACTAATCGGTCAAGTGGACTTTTAACGGACAACCCACTTGTCCGTTTGGCAGCAAACCATTTCCCACCGATCGACCTTGGCTATATAAGGAGGACGAGCTCCGTCGCGTCCTCTCCGTCCCAAAGATCGCATCTTTCTTCGATTTTCTTCCACATCTGCGTTGGGTTTTCGATCTTCGGTGTTCTTCCCCCAGGTAATGCCGATCTACCGATGTCTTTTTCGATAAAATTCTGTTCTTGGCGCTGTTTTTTTGGTTCGGTGTGGTGTCTGTTGCAATGTTGGTTGCTGTTTGGGCTGTGGTGGGACCGAATTGGTGGATTTTGATGAGATCTGAGTTGAGTTATTGGGATTTGGTATCGGGGTGGTGGATTTGGATGAGATCTGAGTGTGGATGAGTGGATTTTGAGGTGCTTGTGGCCTTGTGTTGTGTTGGATCTGGTGCGTGGTGATTTTGGAGTTTTTGATGTGCTAGGGGATCAATACTGATCAAACTGTTTCAACTGCAAGGCCAGATTTCGGTTTTTTTCTTTTTCTGTGTACATTGAGTTGGAGATCTGATTCATCATTTCTGTGTTGTTGGAGATTTTGTAAATAAAAGGTTGGTTTGTTGATTTGATAGTTTTACCTTATTGGTTTTTGTCATTTTTATGATGGTTTGTTTTTTGGATTTGCGTGTAGGTGTTAGGTTATTTGATTTGATCCATGATGTTGGCCACTGACTTGTTCTATGACTTTGCTCGTCTATTCTATCACGAGAGCTGATTTTTTTGTCTGTTATATAACGTGTTAGATTTTTTTCATTCATGGTTATTTTTAATGCATTAGCTGAACAGTGCTTGTCACTTACATACTCTGTTCTTCTACGGTACTGCATTTAATTGAACTACCATTTAATTTTAAATTTTAAGTTTACAGATGCATCCTTGAGATCCAGAAGCCATAAATTTTGGTGGACTTGATTGTGAAAATATGCATTTCTATACATGTGCTATGATTATGGTGATTGAGGAAGTCAGTTATTTTGTGAATGTCGTCATTTACTTTTTTCATTGTAGTTCTGCTTTCTTCATTGTAAAATAGAAGAATCCGTTTGCACAGCTGCCATTTAAAATGGGAAATTTAATTTTAAATTTTGAGTTCGCTGATGGATCCTTGAGATCCGATGCAAGCAATAAATTTTGGTTGACTTGATTGTGAAAAACATGCATTTGTATACGTATACTATGATTATGGTGATTGAGGGAGTCAGTTTTTTTGTGAATGTGGTCATTTAACTTTTTCTCAATGTAGGTCTGTTTTCTTCTTCCTATAAAGAACCCATCTACGCAGCTGCCATTAAAAATGGTGAAGATCTGCTGCGTGGGGGCTGGCTATGTTGGAGGGCCTACCATGGCCATGATCGCTTTGAAATGCCCAGCAATTGAGGTGGTTGTGGTTGATATCTCAGTTGCTCGAATTAATGCTTGGAATAGTGACCAACTCCCTATTTATGAGCCAGGCCTTGAGGATGTGGTCAAGCAATGCCGAGGAAGAAACCTCTTCTTCAGCACGGAAAAGGAAAAACATATTGCAGAAGCCGACATTATCTTTGTTTCAGTGAACACGCCCACCAAAACTCGTGGTCTTGGTGCTGGAAAAGCTGCGGACCTTACTTACTGGGAATCTGCAGCTCGAATGATAGCTGATGTCTCGAAATCTGATAAGATTGTTGTGGAAAAATCGACGGTTCCTGTGAAAACTGCTGAGGCAATTGAAAAGATTTTAATGCACAACAGCAAAGGCATCAATTTCCAGATTTTATCTAACCCAGAGTTTCTGGCCGAGGGTACTGCGATTAAGGATCTTCTCAACCCTGATCGAGTCCTCATTGGAGGCCGGGAAACTCCTGAAGGACAGAAGGCCATTAAAGCACTAGCCGATGTCTATGCTCATTGGGTTCCTCGGGATCGAATTCTGACCACTAACCTCTGGTCTGCTGAACTCTCTAAGCTGGCTGCTAATGCATTTTTGGCACAGAGAATTTCCTCGATCAATGCCATGTCTGCTTTGTGTGAAGCGACCGGTGCAGATGTGGCTGAAGTGGCTTACGCTGTTGGCAAGGATTGTCGAATTGGACCGAAGTTCTTGAATGCCAGTGTAGGTTTCGGTGGGTCTTGCTTCCAGAAGGATATCCTCAACCTGGTCTACATTTGCGAATGCAACGGATTGACAGAGGTTGCTAACTATTGGAAGCAAGTCATCAAGATCAATGACTACCAGAAAAGCCGGTTTGTCAACCGGGTTGTCTCTTCAATGTTCAACACAGTCTCTGGAAAGAAGATCGCCATTCTTGGGTTCGCTTTTAAGAAGGATACTGGTGACACTAGGGAGACTGCTGCCATTGATGTGTGCAAAGGTTTGTTAGGTGACAAGGCGCAGATTAGTATCTATGACCCACAAGTGACTGACGATCAGATCCAGAGAGACTTGTCGATGAACAAGTTCGACTGGGACCATCCGCTTCATCTCCAGCCCATGAGTCCCACTGCAGTGAAGCAAGTTGCAGTCACTTGGGATGCCTATGAGGCTACCAAGGATGCTCATGGCGTCTGCATCTTGACCGAGTGGGATGAGTTCAAGACCCTCGATTACCAGAAGATCTACGACAATATGCAGAAGCCAGCCTTCATTTTTGACGGGCGCAATGTCGTCGATATGGAGAAAATGAGGGAGATCGGTTTCATTGTGTACTCCATTGGTAAGCCTCTGGATGCATGGTTGAAGGACATGCCTGCTATGGCTTGAAGGGGGAGAATTATATTACATGACGGTTGATTTGGAGAAAACAATAAGCTTTAGATGCCTATGTCGATTTATCTGTTGGTTTAACTTAATACAATTTAGAGGAATAGCTCTTTTGATATTCTTTTATGAGTCTTTTCATCTTGCATCGTTGGTTGATGAGAACTTAATTGATTATGCTGTTATTTTGATATATTTTCTGTTTGATACTTGATTGTCTCTCATGTAACCTTTCTGGTCCTTTTGATTTTTTTACTCGGGTATATAATTAGTTATAAAGCTATAAATCTGTTTTGCAAATGTTCTTTGTCGTCTCTATAAATAAACTGACGGGTTGCAGTGCTTACATGCACTCAATTGAAATTACCTGTGCCCTGGCACGCATTTTAGAGAGAGAGAGAGAGACTTGTGTTTTAAGAGATAAAGAATTGAATCTACAAATTTACTCTTATACCAATCTATCTGAAATAACTGGAATGATATTTACACATATTTACATCATGTTCAGATCAGGACAATCAGATCAGCAAAATAGGTGTACCTCGCCCAACATGAAAAGAAAAGAAAACTGCTTCCCACAAACAGACATTCGGCCAAGGGGAGACTAGGATTTTTATTTTTTGGAACCATGAAGATAGTTCGCAACTCCCACTTGGTCAATATAGTAATTTGATAATTCAAGGGACACAAGTCATTTTAATGATTATTAATTAATCTAATAATGAAATTAATCTCTGGTTCATAAAAATTAAAAGGTCTAGATTAGTCACATTATTTTGGGTTTGGTAGTTGTATCTAGTTGCCCCGGGTTTGGTAGTTGTATTTAGTTGCCCCAAGTCCATGAAGGATATTTGGTGCTATCCAAAGTGGTGGAAACAACTAAGTGATATTAACATGTGTTATAGTTGCAGGGATATTTGAATAATGGTGTTTGGAGGTTGTCGAAACACTTGGAGTGCTCTTGGATTCTAAGGACCGGAACCGAGTATAACTAAGGTTAGCCGATGCCAAACGAGGAAATAAGGTTAGCCGATGCCAGACGAGGAATAAGGATTGGTAACCTAAAACAACTCATTGGGTCACAAGCAGTGTGTACCGCACATTGTCTAGGGTGTACCAAGTATCTATGCTCATTCGGGTACAAATTAACCTCAAAATGTCTATACCTGGTTTCAATAATTGAGCATGCTTGAGTCTGGCTGGTTACTATTACCGGCACTCATTACTAGGAGTGAACGGGCAATACCGAGCTGTTCGAGAGTGATGATCGAGCATCAAGTCCGAGTGTGGCTGTTGGAAGCAACATCTAGAGTTGGTATCAAAGCCCGATTTACACAAAGTTGGCTTGTGTTTTCGAAGTGATGATTGAGCATCGGGTCTGAGCGGCGTCAAGAGATGGTATCAGAGGCCGATTTACGCAAAACCGGCTTGAGTTTTCTGAGGAAGAGTTTTTTTATATTATTTAGTAGTGGAAGAATTAAACATAATTACCAAAAAAGGGGGAAATAAATTATCTAAAATACCCTCACTTTAAAAATTATAAATTCATCAAAATTCTCTTTTGTTTTTAAATGCTTAGGCCAAATCGGGAGCCGCCCACAGTCGTGGGCCGGAGCCGCCTAACCGCCCTAAGGCTAGGCAGCCAGAGATATGGTTGACCTCAGCCAGCAGCCAGATTGGTTGCCCTCACCCTGGGGCGGGCATGGCAGGGTAATCGCCGTCATTGGCTCCCCATAAAAAGGAGGAAAAGGGATCTTTGGGCAGTGGCTGCCCCAAGGCTAGGGCAAGCAATTCTGGCTGCCCCTCGTTGTCAAAATATTATATATTCTTACTTTATTAATGCACATTCTATCATTTTTTTAAGTAGGATTTGTGTTTGCTATTGGTGTATTCTAGTTTTTTTGTTTGTGACTTTTTCTATTTTTTTGGTATACATGGAGGATAGAGTAGACATGGGCAGTAGTGGCAAGAATTGGATAAAATGTCATTCATTTGGCTTTTCTGGCTGCTAATTTTATTCATTTTTTTACTAGGTGGAAACACAAATGCATAAATCGGCCGATTTAAATCGGATTGGCGGCTATCCGATTTAAAAAACAATGTGAATCGGATAGGCTCAAATCAATCCGTGAATCGGCCGATTAGAGCCGATTTTGCCCGATTTAAGCTGATTTTGCCCGATTTAAGCCGATTTCAGAATCAACCGATTTTGGTCGGTGGCAAGGGCGGCGACGGGCGACCAGGGGGCCAAGGCTGGGGGCAACGACAACGTGGGACGGGGTGGTGAGGGAGGTGACTGGGCGATGAGGCGGGGCGAGGTGAGCTGCGAGGGTGGGGCCGGGCAGTGAGGCAGGGCGGAAGGCGAGGAGGGGGGCGACGAGGGCAATAGGGCGGCGACGAGGCGGGACATGGGCGAGAGGGTGGCGGGGCAACAGGGCGGTGTGGGTGGCGGGGGAAAATAAGGGATGAAATATAAGTGGCATTCTCGTAATTAAAATTTAACTCGACTCCGACTCGTGTCAAAAATAATAACTAACTCCAAATAATTTTTAAAAAATCAAAAAAAATGAAAAAAATATCATAAAATATAATACACATTATAATATGAAAATTACATCACAATAACATATTCTATACTAATAACCTACTAATTTTGACTAAGTTAAAATTTTTGTATAGCACTGACCGATTCCTGTTCGATTTAGACCGATTTTGATTCCGACTCTTTCGAAAACCGATTTTAATTTCGATTCTGATTTTTGCAGCACTGATGGAAAAGGGTTTTGAGGATGAACATGTGGAATTACGTAGTTACGGCCAGCAAGCCCACGAATGTCACCCACTCCTGCGTTGGCAACTTCACTGGTTCTTCCGAACTCAACCTCATCGTTGTGTACATCCTCCTCCTTCTTCTTCGTCTCTCTCTTGTTTATATATATATATATATATATATATACACTTAAAATTGCTCTTTGCCTCATTTACTGCATCATTACCAAATATAAGTTGCGTAATTTTTTTTAAAAAAAGTTATTTATGGGTACTGCTAACATGGATTCTACTTGTTTTAGTAAATGTAATTTCATTGAGATTCATTTGTTTGCTCAAAAGGGCCGCCTACATGTATTAACTACTTCATTTCAGGCATTCCTGTATTTATTTCCGAATTCTTGTATTTATTTTTAGATTTCTTGGATCTAACATAGTGAGAAAGAATTTATTCTAACCACAGTCAATCTTGTTTTTTGAAATGAAAACAAGGTGCTTGGAAAGTTTGTGGAGGTTGATATTAGCTCTAGTGAGGAGCAACTCATAATCCATTGGCCTATTATTTTCTTCAAGTTATGCCACTTCTAATGTTCAGGCATTCTATTTGATCATCATGCATATAGCATCATAAGTCTGAGAAATTCCTTCATGTTTTTCTGCCACCTTTGCCACCATAATAGTAACCCTAACCTAAAAGGTCTTAAATTATTCTTGATGATCTTATTGCAGCTTGTGGCAGATATTCCTCTGTATGGAAGAATTGCAATCCTTGAGCTTTTCCGCCCACATGTATGTATCTTATGTTGTTTCAACACTCATACCTTTCATGTTACTGCATTCTATTGTTGATTTTTTGTATTTTTGTTTTTATTATTTTTGTACAGGGTGAGGCTCAGGATTTTCTTTTTATTGCTACTGAAAGATATAAATCCTGCATTCTTCAGTGGGATTCAGAAGCATATGAACTCATAACCAGGTATTATTGCAAATTATCGTAAGCATTTTTCTTGTAGGGTCGTTATGGCAACCTTATCCTACTTGGGACTATAAATGTTCTGCATTTCAACTTTTGGTGTGCAAAAGTTTTAGGTCCATAGTTTTTTAATGTGAAATAATTTACTAAACTCTAAGATAGATTTTGAAAGAAATTTGTTCTTTTAAGAGTTTGAACTTTCATGATTTGAGCTTTGGTTCAACATCGAGGGGGTTGGTGAAGAAGGTTCCGTTTCTATGCACCTTGTCTCCTCCCCCTATTTTCTCCCTATCCCACATCCTTCCTCTAACTTTCTCCCATTCTCCTCCCGCCCCTCTCTCCCTCTCCAATATGGTATGTGGCTGAGGAAGAAGGAAGAGCTCTATTTCCTTTTGCCCTCATCTTGTCTACTGGATTGATATTTTCCCCTGTGCATCAATAGATTGCATTTTTTTCTAGAGTATTTCAGATTGTTGCGTCTGTTTTATCTCGGATCATATGGGTTGGCTTACTGATATTGGACAGGTAAAATTTTTCCTTGTTATTAAAATTTGTTATCCTATTTTTTATACCTCTCATGTCTTGGTGACCGTTGGGACTTGTGTCTAGTGTCAATTTGAGTTTTTACCGAATCATTTGATAGCTGTTATTCTCAGCTTAACTTCTGTTTATTGTAGATTGGCATTATTTGATCTCAGGTAAGGCTTCTGATTTTGTAGTTTGGATTTGAAATTTTGGCTCTTTCTTGATTTGTTGTTACTTAGTCGGCTGGCGGGGATTTTGGATGTTTGAGTTTTTTTTGGATTGTTTGAATTTCGATGCCTTATTTGTTGTTTTGAATTTTTTAACGGATTTGAGTTTTGGTTCTGATATGTGTTGATATCTTAGTTTGCTGTTAAATTTTGATTTGTTTGTTATATGAATTGTTCGTTTATTGTTTCACAGTTGTTGATCGATTCGAGTTTGCAGTCTGTATTTGTTGTTTGAGTTTTTTTTCCTTTGGATTGTTTGAATTTTGATATCTTATTTTGTTGTTTAGAATTTTTTTGACGAATTTGAGTTTGGAGTCTGATTTGTTGGTTCGTTTGAAGTTGTATGTGTTTTGTTGTTTTGGAGTTTTCCTTTTTTGTTTGAGAGACATGAGATTATTTGTTCTGGATCTGAGTTTGTCTATAATGAATATTATATCTGCTTTTTTTATCCAATGTAGTTTTATTGTTATGAAATATGAGATTATTATGATCCAATGTAGTTTTACCTTGTTGGATTGGATCATAGGATTGAGTTGTTAATCAATTCTGTGCTCATTTTTCGGGATGTTAGAAGTTCTGGTGATGAGCGCCTGAGCTAGATGATCTTAGATTCACCTTGCTGGATCCGTTTTGTATGTTCTTCAATTTACATTCAATATTTTACTTTGATGATTTGTGCAAGTCTGGTTGATTGCAATTCTTTCTCTCTTTTCTTCTGCGTCTCTCAATTGGGTTCTCGTTGTGAATAATGTCCTAATCTGTATGCTGACAAGCTCTATATTACTAGTTCGAGGTTTTGTCAACAAACAGTTTTGGTGTGTTGCACTTATTCTGTTACCTTCTCCATTTTTGTCGGCAAGTTCTACTGCATTTTTCCTATTGGAGTCGTATTTGCTTCTGATATGATGTGATTGGGACTACAAAACTCTTGTCAATTTCGTTGCTCTGTTTTAATGGTTGAAGTAAAGTAGGACGATAAGAATCATGGGATGATGTTTACAGTTTGTATTTCAGCGTTCAGTGATTGCACAGGGCATTAATACTGCAGGGGATATTAAGATGCAACAGGATGCTGGAATCTACACCTGTAATGGTTTGACGATGCAGAACAAGAAGGTATGATGATTGATGATATTCCAAATCAAAAGCTCTCTACTAAAAGCTCTTTTGACATTTGTTTTTTTTTTGCTATGTGTGAGAGCCTGACCGGGATAAAGGGTTTATCTGATCAGTGACAAGATCTGTGAAGCTGACGAGAAAGTCGTAGCAGGCCAATCAAATGCTAATCATTCATGACATTCTATACGTGCCCGATTAGAGAAGGCTCAACTTGCTCCCCACTCTGCATCTCCAAGGAGGTTTGTTCATTAACCAGTATTCTCACCTTTTGGATTTATCTTAAAATTAATTTTGAAGAAGCTCAATTTTTTCATTGTGTTTAGTGCTTGAAGCTTTTTGATTGTGTGCAGTTGCCACTGAGCATGCGAGGGAAGGTGAAGGATTTCCCCACACATATCCGAGGTTCAAAATATATCAATATCACTCAACCCCTTAAATCCACTATGGTTCCTATCCCTAACATAACGAATGAGTAGTTGCCATTTTATAGTTGTAGTGAAAGATGAATCGGTGCTTATTGTTGTTAATATTGAATATTTTGTATTACATGTCAGAATTTATAACTTTTTTGATATGTGGGAAAACCTGGCGGTAACAGATTTTAAGGTGCCCCAATTAGATTTCTTGGAAGAGTTGAATTTCTTGGGTTTGGGGAAGAGCACACATTTGTAATGACACTCACATCGGATTCTGTTATTTTCCATGTACAATACCCATTAGGAATTCTTATTAGAAGAGACCTAGAACGTCAAGAAAGAAGTGGAAATAACCGAACTATATTGTATAGTATACGGGGAAGGAACTCTGGCAATTTAATCATATCTAAGTTTATTGTAGAAGAACGTGGTCTTTGGAGATTCACCATACTTATGCAATAAGTAATGCCCATTCCGACCAATCACCCACAACTACTAATAATTTTGTCATGATTGGTGACCATGTTCTAAGACAACAAGTATGATAAGCAATAAAAATTTTTTTATTAGAACCCCCACTTACATTGGTTCGACATGGAGATGTGTAGGGTGGGGTTACTCACGTAGCCCTAGGCATTTGGACGGTTAGTTATTCCCTATTTCAACGTATTTGAGTTGATCTTGTATAGGCTTAGCATTGATCCTTGACTGACTAAAGAATTGGTAAATTTGATATCTTGATGTCTTTGACTCGATTTTTTATTTTTGTTGCCGTTATATGCATGTTATTTGGTAGAATTTGATGCCCTGTATCCTATGAAATTAACTCGAGTATTGTAGTCCCAATCACATCATATCAGAAGCAAATACGACTCCAATAGGAAAAATGCAGTAGAATTTGCCGACAAAAATGGAGAAGGTAACAGAATAAGTGCAACACACCGAAACAGTTTGTTGACAAAACCTCGAACTAGTAATATAAAGCCTGTCAGCATACAGATTAGGACATTATTCTCAACGAGATCCCAATTGAAAGATGCAGAAGAAAAAGAGAACGAATTGCCATCAACCAGACTTGCACAAATCGTCAAAGTAAAATATTGAATGTAAATTGAAGAACATGCAAAAGGTGTAAGACCAATCTAGCTCAGGCGCTCATCACCGAGAATTTCTAACATCCCTGAAAATGAGCACAGAATTGATTAACAACTCAACCCTATGATCCAATCCAACAAGGTAAAACTACATTGGGTCATAATAATCTCATGTTTCATAACAATAAAACTACATTGGATCAAAAAAAGAAAAACTGATATAATATTCATTATAAACAAAACTCAGATCCAGAACAAATAATCTCATGACTCTCAAACAAAAAGGAAAACTCCAAAACAACAAAACTCCTACTACTTCAAGCGAACCAACAAATCAGACTCCAAACTCAAATTCGTCTAAAAAATTCTAAACAACAAACTAAGATATCAAAATTCAAACGATCCAAAAAAAAAAACTCAAACAACAAATACCCACCACAAACTCGAATCGATAACTAACAAACGAACAATTCAAATAACAAACAAAAAAACAGACGGCGGGCGTTAAGACTTTGCAATAAAAAATCGTCAAAATCACCGCCATGCAAAGCCGACTACATAATAACAAATTAAGAAAGAGCCAAAATTCCACCTGAGACTGGGAAGGGTATTTTCGGATATATTTTGGGCCCACCAGGGAAAAGCGAGGACGATGATGTTTTTTTGGTCATTTTCTCCACAAGCTAGTGGAACTACGAAGAAGTACCCATAACAAATTGATTACTTCTTTTCTATTTTTACGATGTATTAATAATGTAGCATTATTACTAAATAATTAAATATTTATTAAATTTTCATTTGATGGCATCGATAAAAAATTCTTAATTAAGAATACAATATTTTTATCTATTTTCACTTATAATTGACATGCAAATTATTAATTTTTTAATAATGAAATGTGAGAGATAGCTGAGTGAACTTGGGATGAGCTTTCGTATCCAATACCCACGAAAGGTATGGGCTCTCATATCCGATATCCACAAATCCGATTTGGTATTTGACCTTTTATATCCAATTCAAAACTATTTTAGAATTTTTAGGATATATTATATAATATATCGGACAATATTCAGATCGGATATTGATTGATCCGACCCGTATCTAATGCAAATATATAATATTTTATAAAATTATATTTTAAAATATTTTAAAATAATATTTTTTACTACTTAGATCTTTATATTGAAATTTATAATTTTTTTCTATTATTTAAATCAATCTAGTCAAATTTGGGTCTGGTTTGCTTGTGAAAATAGATCGGATATGATCATATCTAAATCCCAAAATCCAAGTCCAACGTGCAAAAATCTTTTTTTTTCGTGCGAAATCAACCCATCCAATAAAAAAATTTTTTTGATGGGATGGGAATGAATGAGGAAATGATTGAGTATTGGCCTTGGTTCTTTCTTTTGTACTAAAACTTGAGTCTAACCTGAATCCTATCCGAATTTGAGGATTACGGCAAATTGCTAATTTGTTTACCCATAACAACTGTTCATATCCCACTCTCTAAGTTTCTTTCGATCTTTTTAATATTAATCAAGAATTTGAGAAATATTATTAAATATGTAATTGATTTTTATTTTTATATGACGTTTGGTTATCGTCAAAATATAAAGTGACAACGATTATAACATATAAAAAATGTTTGGCAAAATATAAAGTGGTTGAGGCTGTTTTCATAAAATTTCATAAAACATAATTTTATCAGCTTTGTCACATTTTATAATTATACTGAATAAAAAATTATGAATAAATTTTCTACAAATTTCATATAAAATTTTCTATTGCAACACATGCAGGTTTTTATTTTTAGCGTCTGTTTAGTTGTCTTCAACAGTGTTTTGGTGGTAAAAGATTTCTTTTTGTGTTTGGATGTCTTGAAATTTAGTTAAAAAAGATAATTTATCAATCGAATTTTACCGACGAGCAACTTTAAATATGACTTGACTCAATCGTAATATTTCTGATTCGGTTCTTAAGTAAAAGGGTTACCATAATTGTGAAACAATAAACAAACAATTAAAATAAAAAACAAATCAAAATTTAATAACAAACTAAGATATCAACACAAATCAGAACCCAAACTCAAATCCGTCAAAACATTTAAACTAGCAAATAAGACATCAAAATTCAAACAATCTAAAAAAACCTTAAACATCCAAAATCCCTAGGTCGACTACATAATAACAAATCAATAAAGTGATAAAATTCCAAATCCAAACTACAAAATTAAGATGGATTGTCTGTATAAGTATATTAAAAAGGTCATGAATTCTGACACGTGATACGTCTTCCATAATAAGAAGAACAAGCACCGATGCATCTCTCACTCCAATTATAAAAGGCAAGTCCCCATATCGTTAGGTTAAAGGACAGGAACCACAGTGGTTTCAAGGAGATATTGACATATTTCGAACCTTATTCAACATTGCAGGAGAAACATCATGCTCCTCCTGTTTCCCATGTGCAATTAACAAGTGTCATAATAAATTAGTCATAAATACATAAATACTTTATAATAACAAGATACGAAAAAATAATAAATAAAGTTTACATACTTCATAATAATGAAATATGAAAAGATAATAAATAAAGCTTATTAAAAGAACCCATAAATATTATTAAATTATATTAATTTAATAATATTTAAACTTCATTTTGAGATAAAATAACCAAATTATTTTCGGGATTTTACAAGTATTTAGAATTTCTAATTTTACTTTCCTATAATAAATATAACAATTTTAAATTAAGAAAGTATCCATTAATACTTTCCTTCTTGTTTTCTCGTTCATTTTCATTGCTAAAACCCGCATAGGAATCAATCTTCTTCTAATTATATATATATGAAGGTGAATGAGATCACAAATATAGGCACCCAAATAAATATTCAATTTGTTAAATCATCTTGGCGATGGAGCACTTATTCTTGTAGTAAATGAAAAGGCTTCTTACAGTGACGAATGAGATACGAAGCATGGGTTCCACCACTGTTGGTTGCACCCCAAATTTTACGCACCACCTGCATGTTGTCCACAATCCACATAGTAGCCGCCCTATTGTCAATAATACAGCGTTGGCAAGCCCCACTTGTATTTGTTTCTTAATCTTAAAAAAAGAAGCAAAGAGTGAATTAAGTGAATGAATAGACTGACCAATATTGCAGCTCCAATTCAACACCGTAAAACCCAAAAAATAATTACATTATTTTCTTAGGGTTTTGTAAATCTTAGAACGAATCTTAAATATTATTTAATTAAATTAATTCTTGGGAATCAATATCATAAATTATCAAGTATGACATTTAGTGTATCAGGACAATGGAATGTATGAATTATTTTAAATAAGTATGGTATGAGATGGTGTGTCACTTATGTGTCATGCTAGGTACATGTGACATTTAACCAATGATCATATATGAAACACCTTTATAATTGAAAGTGTTATTTAGGTAATATGGGTGGTATGAGACACTTGTGTGATATGGATGACAGTGTCATCAGACAATGTGCCCCACTTTAGCTATGCATATAGGTGGCAATGCTTAAATCGAAAAAAATGCACCGATGAATTACAATTTGGTATGTGGCAAGATATAAGTTTATGGAAAGTAAAGACACTAATGAAGCATAGAGATTTGTATAGAATAATTTAAAATGATTAGTCAATTGCAATAGATGATCAACTTTTGAAGTATCCGCGAACAATTTGGCTTTAAGATATATAAGTAGTGAAGAAGTAGATCAAATTGATTCACATAATCAACCATCACAAAGTAGAAGTGGAAAAATAAAATAAAAAAATTGTTAATCTTGATTTTTCTAAAATGAACTTTTATAATAAAATGTGAAAATATTTAAATTAATTCTCTAGAGCTAGATACAAGTATACCAACACATAATGGAAGAAATACCTAAGATAAGATAAGAAAGAAGTTAGATGAATAAGTAATTTATTTTATAACCCTCTTATATATTTTAGGACAAAAATTCCTAAGCTGGAGGGATTGTAAAACCCTGATTTTTCTCCTTACGACTCTATTATATTTTCAAGAACAAAAATTCCTAAGTTTGGGAGATTGTAAAACCTTGATTTTTCTCTTTATGTGGCCCTATTATATTTTTAAGGACGAAAATTCTCAAGCTGAAGAGATTGTAAAACCCGAAAAATAATTAGGTTATTTTATTTACGGTTTTGTAAATCTTAGAATAAATTTTAAATATTATTTAATTAAATTAATTCTTAAGAATCAATATCATAAATTATCAATTATGACCTTTAGCGTATCAGTACGATAATATATATGGATGGTTTTAAATAAGTTTTATTTATTGAATTTTTAGGATTGGGAATTGTGAGTTCGATTTGACACCCATTCGCATTAATTCAATAGTCAGTGTTTTTTTACTTTTGGTTATCACACAAATGGTTAGTGTTTAATATAGTTTGGTGTGATTATATTCTTTTTATAAAAGTTTAATGTAATGACTTTTTGAATTCTATACATATTCTTGTTTTTTTACTTTTGGTTATCACACAAATGGATAGTGTTTAATATAGTTAAGTGTGATTATTTTCTTTTTCATAAAAATTTAATGTAATGACTTCTTAAATTCCACATATATTTTTCTATAAAAAGGAAAATTTAGCTGATGTTAAATAAAACATCATCTTTATCATTTGTAAGCACATTTGGCTCACAAATAGAACCTTTTAGAGAAGTTTTTTTCATATTAAGATTGTGTCATATTGGGTGTCTCATCACAATTTTTAAGTCTGTATAATAATTCGAAATATTATATGTTACTATTTTATTATTGCACATGCTATCATTTTTTAAGTAGGATTTGCGTTTGCTGTCGGTGTATTCTAGTTTTTTTGTTTGTCACTTTTTTAATTTTTTTTGTATACATGGAGGATAGAGTAGACATGGGCGGTAGAGGCAAGAATTGGATAAAATGTCATTCATTTGGCTTTTCTGGCTACTAATTTTATTCATTTTTCTTTACTAGGTGGAAAAGGTTATTGAGGATGAACATGTGGAATTACGTAGTTACGGCCAGCAAGCCCACGAATGTCACCCACTCCTGCGTTGGCAACTTCACTGGTTCTTCCGAACTCAACCTCATCGTTGTGTACATCCTCCTCCTTCTTCTTCGTCTCTCTCTTGTTTTTTTCTTTCTTTCTATATATATATATATATATATATATATATATATATATATACTTAAAATTTCTCTTTGCCTCATTTACTGCATCATTACCAAATATAAGTTGAGTTACTTTAAGTACTGTTAACACGGATTCTACTTGTTTTAGTAAATGTACGTTCATTGAGATTCATTTGTTTACTGGAAAGGGGCGCCTACATGTATTAACTAATTCATTTCAGACATTCCTGTATTTATTTCCGACTTCTTGTATTTATTTTTAGATTTCTTGGATCTAACGAAGTGAGAGTATTTATTCTAAGCAGAGCCAATCTTGTTTTTTGAAATGAAAACAAGTGCTTGGAAGTTTGTGGAGGTTGATATTAGCTCTAGTGAGGAGCACTCATAATCCATTGTCCTATTATTTTCTTCAAGTTATGCCACTTCTAATGTTCAGGCATTCTATTTGTTCATCATGCATATAGCATCATAAGTACGTGAGAATTTCCTTCATGTTTTTCTGCCGCGTTTGCTACCATTGTAGTAACCCACCCTAACCTAAAAGGTCTTAAATTATTCTTGATGATCTTATTGCAGCTTGTGGCAGATATTCCCTCTGTATGGAAGAATTGCAATCCTTTACCTTTCACGTTACGCATTCTATTGTTAATTTTTTGTGTTTTTGTTTTTATTATTTTTGTACAGGGTGAGGCTCAAGATTTTCTTTTTATTGCTACTGAAAGATGTAAATCCTGAGTTCTTCAGTGGGATGCAGAAGCGTATGAACTCATAACTAGGTATTATTGCAAATTATGGTAAGCATTTTTCTTGTAGGGTTTTGGCTACCTTACCCTACTGGGACTATAAATGTTCTGCATTTCAACTTTTGGTGTGCAAAAATTTCAGGTCCATAGTTTTTTAATGTGAAATAATTTACTGAGATAGATTTTGAAAGAAATTTCGAACTTCCATGATTTGAGCTTCGGTTGAACATCAGCGGAGAGGGTTTTGTTTCTATGCGCCTTGCCCCCTCCCCTCTTTTTTCCCTTTCCCACATCCCTCCTCTAACTTTCTCCCATTCTCCTCCCGCCCCTTTTTCCCTCTCCATTATGGTATGTGGCCGAGGAAGAAGAGCTATGTTTCCTTTTGCCCTCATCTTGTCTACTGGATTGATATTTTCCCCTGTACATCAATAGATTGTATTTTTTTCTAGAGTATTTAGATTGTTTTGTCTGTTTTATTTGGAGGGAAATGGGTGATGTCTCTGATCATATGGGTTGGCCTACTGATATTGGACAGGTAAAATTTTCCCTTGTTATTAAAATTTGTTATTCCTATTTTTATACACCTCATATCTTGGTGCCTAGTGTCAATTTGAGTTTTTACCGAATCATTTGATGGCTGTTATTCTCAGCTTGAGCATCTGTTTGTTGTAGATTGGCATTATTGTTCCAGAATGTAGATTAATTGGGTTTCATCTTTACAATGGTTTATTCAAGGTCCATCTTGCTTATCTTCTGCATGCATTTCCGCTTGACGTTCATTCTATACGAGGGTTGTGAAGATTATGAAGATAAATGGATTAAATTTAGTGGATGGTTTGAATTTCAAATTTTGTCAGGTCATGCCATTTGATAATTTGTCAGGAAAAATTGAGGCATTTAACGTTAGGTAAGTGTCTATCCTTTCATTTCATAATTGACATTAATGTAATTCTCAAGGTGAGGTAAAGTTGCCTGTTTTACTGATGCTCGTAAGTCATAATCATATGTTAAAAATTAAGTCGTCTCGATTGCTAATAATTTTCTTCTTTGAAACAAAGTGAGGTTAGGGTTAAAGATGAAAATGCAAGATTCCTGTTAATATTAAACAGATTTGGTTTACTCACTTTTATTAAGCTATGTTGTTTCTCAAAGATAGGATAATCATGCAAGATGGAACTCCTAAGTTCATTCTCCAAATTCAGCCATTTTTGGGCCAAATTTTGGCACTAATTTTTATCTAATAATTACAGACTGAATGAGCTTCAAGTTTTTGATATCAAGTATCTTTATGGATGCCAGAAACCAACTATCGTTGTCCTGTACCAGGTTTAATTTAGTTTCCACTAAATCAATGTTGTTTATTTTTACAACTGTTAATTGTTAACCTGATAGTTGGAAAGCTAGTTGGCTGATAAGCCAATGAGAACCGAAGTGCAATTTGTACCTATGTTTGATTGGAAAATTGATGTCAATTTTCAAAATATAAACAATTGTTTATATTGGCAGTTTTATGAAATCTGTTCCAATCAAGCCAGTACGGAAGTACGTAAGCCTTGTCTATACTGTCATCACGAAAGCTTCGGATTTCACTTTTCCTAATCAATGGATGTAATCCTAGTGTTGATGTCAATCCAGTCTATTATAGAAGCATATGGGAGAGTTGATGCAGATGGGTCACGCTATCTGCTTGGGGACCATGCAAGACTCCTATACTTACGAGTAATCATCCATGAGAAAACGAGTATGATATTTTTCTATCGTGTTTGCACAATTAGAAGGTTGCTTAGGTTATGTGTTCAAAATTATTAGTGACTTTTAATAAAACCATTTGGAAAATGTTGATTTGTTGAAAGCTTGTGTGTCCTCATCATTGCAGGGTAACAAATCTTGAAGGGAGAAACTTCCATTGCTTCAACAATTTCGTACTTGCCGTGACTTTGTGTATGTTGGCTCAAGCTATGGAGATTCACAGGTATTCACAGATCTGAACTGTATCTGATGCATAAGCTGATATATAATATGCAATCTTATTCCTTTATTTGCCCTCATTCTGAAATAATTCAAGTTCTTTGAATTAGATTATTAATTATACTCTTGTTTTATATTTACACATCTTTATGTAAGGAAGTCTTTGAAAGTCTTATATTAATTATTAGGCCTATTTTATTGGTCAATGTAGGGAGTAAGGGCAGTGAAGGAGTGGGAGGACAACGGAGAAGGATGATGGAGAATGGTGGTAGGGGCTGCATAACAATTAACGAGGGCTGGCAGTGGCAAGGGTAGGGAGGATATTCGTGTTATTTTTTAGCATTTAAACATTGTTTAGACAATCAGTGTATATAGGAGGGGATAAACTTAGATTGGAAAGTGGGTGAAAGAGGGTAAATCTCTACGTAGTTTCTCTAATCAAAATAACGTCAATGTAGGTTGCAAATTCTACCAAATAATTACGCTTAGAAAAGCACAGACAAACACAGAGTCAAATTTACCAATTCTGGAGTCAGTTAAGGATCGACCCAAACACGTTGAAATGGGGAACTGGCCCAGGGTTGCGTGAGTTACCATACCTACACATCCTCATATCAAATCAATGTAGGTGGGGGTTCTCATAAAAAAATCTTATTGCCTATCATCCTTATTGTATTCGAGGGGAGATGCTTGGCTAAGTAGTTGTGGGTGGTCGGTCGGAATCGGCTTTCCTTCTTGCATAAGTATTCTGAAGGCCATGTTCTTCTACAATGAACTCAGAGATTAAATTCTCGTAGTTCATTCCCAGCATATTATTTAGTTCGGTTTGTCCTCCAACAAAATAATTCTTCCTAATGGGTGCCATATACATACTTATATGGAAAATTTCTGAATTCAATATGAGTGTCATTACAAATACGTGTTCTTTCCCAAACCCAAGATTTAATTGGGGCACATCAACATTTGTTACCATGGAGTTTTCCACGCTACAATAACCTAAATCTAAGCCTAAAAGCATGGTTTACTCATAAAAAAAATTATTTATATACCTCATGCATACATTGGGCATAATCATCCATTATAATATGCCCCATACTCGTGCATACACTGATAACTCGTGTATACCATCTGCATGTCGGGCATAATCATCCACTATAATATGCGCCATACTCATGTCTAAAAATTGATCTCACATTATAGGGACCATTATGGCCATCTGGGCACCTTAACATGCTCATTCCCTATCCCTAACATAATGTATAGTGAGAGATAGTGCTTGTTGTTGTTAATATAGAAGATTTTGTATCACATGTAAAAATTCATAACCTTTTTAACATTGAGGTGCCCCAATTAGATTAGATTTTCCTCTGTCATTTGAAGGAGTTGAGTTTGGGAAAGATCATGTATTTATCATGATACTCGCATTGGATTCAGCTGTTTTCCATGCACAAGAGGGTATATGGCACCTATTAGGAAGAATTATCTTTTGGAGGATGCACGAAGAGAAGGAAATAACTGAACTATATAATATGTTGTGAATGAACTTCGGGAATTTAATCATCTCTGAATTTATTGTAGAAGAACGTGGTCTTCGGATCCTCATCATACATGTGAAGCAGGAATGTTGATTCCGACCAACCACCCACAACTACTTAACCAAGCACCTCCCCACGAATACGTTCGTCATGATTGGGGAATGTGTTCTAAGACAACAAGGATGATAGGCAGTAAGATTTTTTATGAGAACCCCACCTACATTGGTTTGACATGGAGATGCATAGGTGGGGTTCCTCATGCAACCCTAGGCATTCCGATGGTCACTTGTTCTTTATTTCAACATGTTTGGGTTGAGCTTGTATAGCCTTGGCATCGATCCTTAACTCCAGAATTGATAAATTTGATATCTTGATGTCTTTGACTCTGTGTTCGATTGTCTGTTTTGTTGCCTTTCTATGCGTTTTCTTTGGTAGAATTTTCAACATACATTGGCCCTATTTCGATTGGTGTAATCACGTAGAGATTCCTATCTATGTTCATCCCCTACTCACTTATGTTTTTAACCTATATACACTAATTGTCCAAACAATGTTTAAATACTTCTTTAACATGCTATTAGATTGAAAAAAATAGTGAGGTAACAAGTCTCGCCTTGATCCAAGGTTGGGAAGGCCTTCAAATGATTTTTGGAGTAGGTTGAACCGAACTGTTTTGGATTGCTTTAGAGCAGAAAAATGTTGGACCAGACAGGTAGCTTGCGCAGGATCTAGATATTTTTCGGTGCGCTAGGATTCGGGTGGCGCTCATACGCCGGCTCAAATCGGGGCCACGGAAGGATATACAGCCGCGGTCATGGGTCCGGGTCTGATCAGTTCGCTGGACAATTCCTCATGGTTGCGGCACAGTCAGCAATAAACGGGCCTGACGGCACTGGCTACGGCGGCTTTGGTGGCTCCGGCGACAGCATTTTCAACCTCAGTGGCGAGGGGATACCTTCCAGAAGGATGGTTTTCGTGTCTCTGAAGCTTCAATCCCATTTGAGATGAGAAGTATATATTCTAGGAGAAGCTTCAATCCCATTTGAGAAAGGTTATTGAGGGCTTTGGAAGGCTGAGCCATCAAGAATGGAGGTCATGCAACAATGAAAATAAGACATCAGGTGGCCGGAATTTTGTAGATGAGGATCCAATTGAATTTTTCTTAGATCTTAGCCATGAACGGATGTCATACATATCAGGTGCTGTGGATTCATCTGTAGAAGAGCTCTGCAAGATGGTGGAAAAACTGAAAAGATTGCATTGAGTAATCGAAGGCGGGAAGTTCTAGCTCTTCAGCCATTCGAATCTGTTCTCATTTATGTAAATCCTTACCCGAAGTGTCAGCATTATCTTTGCTTTGCTAAATTCTTCTACCACATTAATGGAGAGCAATATACATGCTTGTGGGCTAACTTGCTTATTTTTTTACAAATTAGTCAATGAAGCAGCTATAGATAATACTCACCTTGTAAATATGTTTGCTAATCAGATTTAAGCAGCAGCTTCCATTTTTACAATATAACATAATCCGTAGTTCCGGATTCATCTAGAAATACAGGCATCACTTGCGAAAAACTAAAGCTCTTGCCACCAAAGAGGCCAAAATCGAAACTCCACAATTGTTCTCCATAAAGCAGATGTCATAAAATTTCAATATCAAGCAGGGCTAACAAAAAATGAAAGGGACAACTGCCTCATTACTATGCCAAAAGTTTAAACTATTGTAACAGCTATTGTATTAATATTAAATGTATTGATAGGATGGAGTATGTGGTTCAACCGGATTGAAAATTGCGTTCATTTGAATTTTAGAATTTTTAGTAAAATTTTTATTAGGCATTATAATGTTTTTTGATTGCCAATTAAATATCGGTGAAAATACTGTGGTTTTCAACATAGAAATTGAATTTCGAGAAAATATTAGAATAAGAAATTGAACATGAGTCAAAGGTTTAAACCGTATAGGACTTGAAAGGGTTTTTATACAGGAATTATTGGGTCAAAATGGTCAGTACCATATATAATAGAATAAACTAAAATACTCGGAAGATCAAAATAAGAGAAAAAAATGAGACATCTACATAAGCTACTACTCTCACATGCTTACAACCTCTATCTACTTAAAAAACTAAACCACATTTTGATACTAGATCAGATGATTCATATCCAAGGCAGAAAGCGATTCAACATTTTGATGCTAGAAAGGAAGACTGTCCTAGAGAAGGGACGGCAAGGGAGGTTAATGGCTAGGGGTGAATATAATTTGGTGAGAGCAAAAAATGGAATTGAATTATCAATTCATTTCATTGGGAATTAATTTGGTTTGGAGCCAACCAAAAAGCATGTTAATATCATGCATATTGATATTTCAGTTCAGAACTGAGCTAAACCACTCATGAAAAAAATAAAAATAGTTAGTATCAATAATTTGTAAAAAGATTCTTGTCGTTTGAGTAATAATATTTGTAAAATAAAAAATGCAAATAGTTATACTAAAGTAGAAGAGAATACAAATTTAGTATTAATATTTTGTAAGAAACATAAGAACTCTCTTCTGATATAGTCTCTTTAATTTTGTTAATTTTTACTTTCAGTTCGAACTTTGAATAGATAAACGACGCCCAAGTCTACGAATCCAATTTGATTTCGACCTGTTTATATCCAATCCGAAACATATCGGAGTCAGGCTTTTCATATACATAGTATATTCAAAAATATTCAAATCGGATATAGATTTGAATTGATTTGATCGATATCCTATCCAAATAACTAATGTTTTTTAAAATTATTTTTTAATATTTTTATTATTTTTAATTTATTTTTATATTAAAATTATATTATTCATATTATTTTAGCCAATAGGGATGGATTCGAGTCAGACATGGATTATGGAGATTGAAGTCGGATATTGTGAATAACATAGATTATTGCATGACTTCCATGAACACAAGTGAAGGTTTGCGTCTTTTTGGTTGAATTTCATATCTTTTGGCAACATTTACATCAGTTTACATTGACTGCTTGATCATGTGTTGGTGGTTCAACAGATGCTATCTGGTTTGGGCTTCAAGCAAGATAATAAACTTGGTGATGACCCTGTTGCTGATTTGTTGAAGTATTTGAATGAGAAATTTGAGGGAGCTGTGACAGCAGCACGTCTGCCACCCGGACAAAACCCATTGGAGCAGATTCGTTCAATGTATGATTTATATTTCTGTTGCTTAACTTGGAGTATTGTGTGTTCTTTAGTGGTTCGAGCTGATGCAGAGAGCAACGTATTGATTATAAATTCATGACTTTGGTTAGAATCGTTCTTCCTCTGACCCTTTGATCATTGTCTCAAAATGAGCAGATAATCTTCAACATTCATCTTCTGTTTAGAAAAAAAATGCAGCAATCATCTGTCTTTCCCTGCTGTGTACTTTAGTCATCACTATTTATTGGTAAAGTGCACTTTTAAAATTGCTAGAATGTGTAACTTCTCCTTTCTTTTAAAGTATCCACTTTTAAATCTGATATTTCCTCGGAATCAGGTTTTTTTATTGAAAAACAAAGTATTTTATCAATATTTAATTGAATATCAATGAAAAAACATTTTTTAATGTCTAATAAGAATTTTATTTAAATTTTTAAAATTCGGTTAAACCAAATGTATTCCATCCTTGCGATAAGTTTACTACACTAACCGGATAGTTGGCTTAGAGTTATGATCTGTTGGGCCTATAGAAGATGCCTGTTATTGCACCATCCCATGTATCATCCTGGGACTTGTGGACGTATGCATTAGTGCGTTATTTTGGGGTAGTAAATGTTGATAAACAGATGATTTTTCATGGGGGGTCGATTTGTGAAGTGGGCGTTGTTGGTCTGTATTGAACTAATCGCTGGGGGTCATTTACAACGCCCTAAAAGGATATGCTAGAAAATACCTCATCCGTATGAACAGCTTCTTGTAGCTCTTCTGCCAGTTGATAAATTGCACGCTTGTTGCTGTCAAAAAGAGACATATTACTAAGCATGTCAAGAAGCTGCTTCTAGTTAAACATGCAGAAGAAGTCAATAGCCTATAATTCATAACCAAAGCAGTCTATAGAAGTGCAAGATGTGACGACAGAACCTTGAAAAGTCTGGATATAAGTTTTTAAGAAGTGAGAACAAATGAATGAATGAATTGTCGTTTAACATTTATCTCCTTTCTCTGAGCTCGGGTTCTGTGAGCTTAATACCATCAAATAGAAATTCATCTTCTTCAATTTCATCCCCATAAAACGGAGAGAGAAAATAATTGAAACCAGAATTAGAGAAAAACTTAAAAGTCATTGATGAAAAAGATAGCAGGTAGGCTATGAATCAAACAGGACGCATGCAGCCATACGCTCTTAAACATAAGCGCTTTCGCACTCTTTGTTTCCATGTATATTTGCCTTGAAATATTCCTGCAAGAAGAGCGGACAAATGCAAAATATTACAACAAAACAACTAGAGTACGAGACAAATAATACATATATGACAATTTTTTTTTCAAAAAGAAAAATGTAAAATTACACCAGAAAGGGGAAACCAAATTCACAGTATTTACCTCATTGTTTGTATGTTCGGAGTAATGCCGACGACACTTCCAGATGAACGCTGAACATTATGGCAACAACAACAACAGCAACCAAAAGAAAAGAAAAGAAAAAAAAAGAAAACTACTCCTGGTTAAGTGAAGTTGCTTATAATAGGAAGAAAACTACTGCTAAAATCAAATACATAGTACGTTAATGCCTTGTACCTTTTCTTCTTCTTCTTCTTCTCCTTCCCTCTCAAGATCACCATGTCGACGCCTTGCATCGACGGAGGGAGGGAGGGAGCCCCATGCGTTGTTTCTCGGAAAAGAGATTGGGAAGGGAGGGATGGAGGGAGAGACGACCGTATGCATAATGTCGTTAACGGACTTTCTTTGTCGACGTAGGAGGTGGGACTACCAGCGGCGGTGCGGTGGCGACGTTGGAGGGAAAAGAAGTGGGGAAATGTATACGAACGATTACTAAGTAGAGAGTATAAAAAGCGGAGAGGCGTTAAAAGGGTAGTATAAACCGTAACTAAACAAGATGTCACGCCAGTCCAACCTATGCTAGATAAATTTAAATTTTATAAATAAATTTTCATTGAATAATGAGATATAATGTAATAGTTTAATATCTTAGATATAGATTATGATTGACTTTTAAAATATATCTATTTTAATTAGGGTTGCTATAAGCGAGCAAGTTCTTGAGCATTTGGCGTTCGGCTCAATTCGACTCGAAATTCGACATTTAAATATTCGAGCTTGAACTCGAATCCTACGAGTTGGGTTTGAGCATGGCAGTGTTCGACTCAACTCGACTCAGTTATAACTTAAACTTGACTTGAAATCGACTCGTACCTCAACTCGAACTTGACTCGATAACATAATATAATAATATACATAATATCACATGACTACTCAAAATATATTTAAAATTGTAGATAAATCTTATTATTGACTATTAATATAAATTCTAAAAAATAATTTTACTATAATAAAAGAACAAAACCCAATTTTAATTAACATGAGTCTACTACCTGCAGAAAATTTCTGCCACAACAATTTAATTGTTTATCATAGCTTAATTAACTAAAATCTCAAGGTTAATAAATTATGCATGCTATGGCTTATATAAGAGACGAACCACCAAAAACATGGATAAGATGGCCAAAAGATTTACAATTCATTACCAAGACAAAAATACATATATAAAAATATCATACATATAATCGGGCTCCTACATGATATGGCATCCATCAATAAGCCCATGTGTAAAACCCATGACTCGAGTAAGAGTTTTACATTAGCGAACCAGTCGATTCAACCATCGGTTCGAGCCGAGTCAGTTTCATGAACAACATACTCAGCCGAAGATAATTGTGAATTATGAGCGATGAGGGTCAAGTTTACCCGAATATATGATGATAACGTCGAAAAGATAATGAGAAATTAGTTATTAGAGTATATGAAAGTATGCAATATGTTTTTTATGTATTTGATCATAAAATTATTTTTAGGCCGAATAACGCATTAGGACATGTTATACGGGAGTTTGGGTGGGTTATCAGTTATATAACATGTCATTGTAGTGTTATGGTATTTATTATATTTTATGAGATTTTCCTATTTTTCTTGATTTTTTGAATGATTAAGTACGAATTAGTTATTATTTTTGACTCGAATTGTAGTTGAGTCAACTTTTATTTACGATATCACCACAAACCCATTTCTTCCGCACCCCCCAGCACTTCTCATTCCCCCAAACCCTCAACGCCACCCTCCTTATCCATCGCCAATGCCGCCTCTGCCCTGCGCACCACCGCCGATCGACGCCGCCGGTCACTGCTAGAACATCATCGACCATTTCCCCCGCCGTCGGGCCATCACCTGGCCTTCACAAAGAGACGAAGCCGTCGCGACGGTGCCGCGCTCCCGTTGCCAATCCCGCCGCAAGCAACCGCGCCATGCTCCTGTCGCCAAACTCGGAATCGGCAATCATCGCCGCTGCCAATCAGTCGTTGACCCTCCCGCGACCTTCCCCGACTAAAGCGGATCCCAACGCTGCCTATCCCAATCGGATCTCATCACCCTACCACCAATTGCCCTTGTTTTGCCCTTTTTTCAGCGAGCTGCCTCCTCCACCAACCTTGTCGACGTCGTAGACGCGTCGGGCTTGCCTAACCGGTGCCAACGGCACTCTATACTACCATCATCCCGCTGGTAGCCACCGCCGGCAATAGTTGTCCGAAAACCAGATTCGCTGGAATTCATCGATCATCCGCCGAACTCTTCCACTCAATGTAAAACCCACAATTCGAGTTAGGGTTTTATATTCAGAACCGGTCGGGTCGACCGTTATTTTTCGAGTTGAGTCAGTTTCAGGACACGTGTACCGAGCCGACGCCGGTCGCGTGTATGAGCTATGAGGGTCATGCGTACCCAAGTATATGATGATAACGTCATGAACACAGCAGAACAGAATGAGTTATCAGAATATATAAGAGTATGCTAGTGATTTTTTTATTTTTATATATAGTGGATCGTAGAATTAGTTTTAGGCCGTTTACCGCGTTAGGACGCGTTACGGGCATTTTGGGTGGGTTGATAGTTCTAGAGCATATCATTATGATTTTTTGGTGTTGTTTGATTTTATGGGATTTTTCCCATATTTTTCTGGAATTTTTTTTAATGACTTAAATATTATTTTGACTCGAGTCGGAGACGAGTCAAGTAATATTTACGACTTTGCCACCACACACACCCCGCGCCTTGCCTTTCTTCCCCAAACCCTACCTCGACGCGCCGCCACTGCGCGTCGCCGCCGCCGCCACGGCCGACGCCGCCTGGCCGTCGATCGACGCCGCCCAGCCCGGCCACGGCGTCGCCGTGCCGCCCCGACCAGGTCCGGCGACGTCGGGCCGCCGCGACGCGAGGAAGCCACGCCGCGACGCCGCGCCCGCGTTGCGCTTCCGTCGCCGATTCCGCCGCCGGCGACCAGCGCCGCCGCGATCGGTCGGTCGCCTCAGCACCCTCAGCCCTCCAGCGACCTTCCCCGACCGGAACGGAGGCCGTCGCCGCCGTGGCCGGCCGGATCTAGCCACCCATCGCGCCGCCGGCTCTGTTTTACCATTTTCCGGCGAGCCGCCACCTCCGTTGGCCACGTCTGACGTCATAGATGAGTCGGGCTCGCCGAGCCGGTTCCGAGGGTACCCAACACGACCCCTTTCCGACCAGTAGACGCCGCCGGCGATTGTCGCCGGAAAACCACCGGAAGTCGCCGGAAAACCGCCAGTAGCTGCCGGAAAACCGCCGGAAAATCGGAATTTCTGGAATTCGCCGGAATTCACCGGATCTTCCGCGGGGCTCACCCAGTGGAGCCAGATCGAGCTTCGGACGCCGATGAGCGCCGAATTTGAGCTCCGAGACGCGCGACGGAACCCTAGCCGTCGCCGATTGCCGACGACGTGAGGTATAATTACCTCCGATTTGATTATTTAAATTGATGAATTGTTAGCATAGCATGGTAGCATGGACTTGATTAATTATCATGATAATGTCTGATTACTGAATGAAGTAATGATATGTATGATTTGAGGGATTGTAAATGAATAGTAAGTGATCTAATGAGATAGAAGTGAGTTGGAGCATGATAAGTCGAGTCATGATGTAACTTAGAAAAACACAGTAAAATATGGTATGAATAGTATGAGTTAGGATTATTTTACTTTTATGATTATTTGATTGTTATGGATGATGATGATTGTTGTGTGTGATGTTATTGAGTTTGATGCATCATTTAGTTAGCGGGCGTTAGTATTTAGTTTTGATGTGTAGGTACGGAGTAGGAGCTCGCCGCCTAGGCGCGATGACACGCTTGGAGCTTCTACCAGGTCCGTTTAGGACTCGTCTTGTTTTACTCTTTTCTATTGTATGTTTGATTTTATTGTTTGCAGGACGGGTTAAGTGGCGTTTTATCGGATCCCACTTAACTCGGGCCATTTAATCGAACATTTTCCGGATTAATAACCCCTCGAGGATGAGATCCCTCGAGGATGATTTCGAAAACAAGATCCACCACAAGTTGCCTTCGGGCCTATTATATGAATCCCTTCCCAGGCCTATATATATATGTAGTTTATCGAGTTTTCAGTGAGACGAGAGATGGAGAAATCGACTGCACGTACCATGCAGAGGATGCCGTGACAGTCAAAGCGGGCTCTGGATTAGTGCCAGCGGACTGTTCCATTCCCGAGGGATCCTGACAACTCCGCGTTTGAGTTCCTCACACCCGGAGAACGTGGAGGTTTACGGGTACTGTTTAGTACAGCGCATGTCCGGACTTGTGGTTCAAAGGGTACTAAAGGCGACTGCCTGAGAGTACTCGGCCTTCGTGCTCAAGGCCAGGAGAAATATGGAGGTAAGGAGAGGGCTTAGGATAAAGTTTCACGAGAAGTACTGAAAAAGAAGTGCTGAGAGTAGCACAGTACCAACAGCAGAGCAGTAAGTTCGGGATGCTACCGGGTCTGCAGCCCAGTGGCTCCTCAGTAGTGCCCTTCAGAGTGTTCACGTGGAGTATGATGTTTTCTTTCATATGAGAGTTTGCTCTCATAGCCAGTTTGTTATAGTTATTTTATTTTCCGGACCAGTAACGCTTGTTACTGACGTTTTTCTTATATATATGTAGGTGATAAGCACGAGATGGATGAGCCGGCCAGGACGGAGGAGCAATGAGGTCTTCTGCACACACACATTAGATGATTGAATGTTTAATGTTGTGTTTATTATGTTATTATATTATGAACATGACTATGATTAAATGTTTGAGACATGACAATGATATGAAATGAAATGATCAGAGTAGCGCAGCAAAAGTGTGATGGGTTAAGACCCAAGCTTCAGAATGAGATGTATAGTAGATTAGATTCTGTGTGAATGAAATTGTTGATATATGCGTTATATATATTTGTATATATGTATTTTGACAGGGTGGCCCCTAATTGCACTTTTAGGGGAAACTCTGTCTATTGTATTTTAAATTTTTATTAATTTTGATCGTAATTGTGTTGGTGTGTATTTTGATTTGCATGTCATTCATGTAGTACCATGTTAGGGTTTTATGCATTTATCCATGCATGACAAGTCGTATCTTCATCTTAAGACGCCGAGATTGGATCCGCATGAGTTAGGTTCGGGTTAGCCGACCTAACCGGGGCCTGTAACATGCCGGTTCGGTTCACGAGCGTGAACCGGATTTGGGGTGTTACAAGATTGGTATCAGAGCCACTCTCGGCCGATTAAGATGTATGATACTTTTATAGGTGATGTGTGTGCAAAGACTGCTCCAAGTCCAGCTGGCAGGTATGTTTCTGTTTATTTTCCTTACATGCAGATTCTTATTGATAAGTTGTTTGGACTACAGTGTATTCAGGACCTTATTAGAAGTGTGTGGAATTAGCCTTAGTTAAGTTGACATGCCATATATGGATTGTTATCATGATATCAGATTGCTTGCCCAGTTAGATGTGAGCAGGGAATGTTGTAGTACTAGCAAAGGTATAATGGGTATAAAGTCTTATTTTATACCACATTCGGACGTTAGTAGATGTGAGCAGGAATCTGACAAGATTGTCTTGATGGGCTTAGAGACCCACTAGTTCTGTCCATCGCATAAGTGAATTAGATGATTGACTAGATGTTAGTGTCTTGCATGTCACCACATTAGTCCTGTTTCCATGGGACATGGTGTACATGATAGGAATGAGTTAAAAAAAAAAAGAAAAGGTAATAATAAGGAGCTTGAAGTATAGAGATATTAACAAGTTAGTTGGCACATGAGATGAGCCACTTCCAGGAGATAGTGATGAATGAGGATGAGTAGTGTAGTGGATCGACAGTTTGATTAGCACTTCACCGCATCCTCCTCTTTCACTAGTTTATGACCTATGGGCAGAAGTTTTGACTTCCTTTTGCCCGACATAGGTCTTGATATGACGAGGAAAAGATCAGGACTACCATTGCCTATGAGATTAGTTATTTGACCAGATTCTACCAGAGATAAGGTGCCAGACCAGTGATTACTGTGTGAGGACCAGTTAACAGTGATAGAAGCAGCCACTCTAAATTTCAGGAGATCAGAGTGGGGTTTGGCATAGGTTGACCATCATATGTGTCAGCATCATGATCCAAACCCCTCTGGATCAGACACGCATGATTGGACAACCTGAACCGAGTTAATAGCAGCCAGGATATGGCAGAGATAGTAGTAGATTTACGATGCATATGAGTAGGATTAGATATTTCTGCATCTAGGTAATGCACAATCGCCGACCGAGTGCACAACCACCGACCGAATGCACAACCACCGACCGAGTGCACAACCACCGACCGAGGTGCACAACCACCGACCGAACGCACAACCACCGACCGAGTGCACAACCACCGACCGAGGTGCACAACCGCCGACCGAGTTGCACAACCGCCGACCGAGTTGCACAACCGCCGACCGAGTTGCACAACCACCGACCGCAGACGCACTACCGCCGTCCGTGTATTGCTCATCCGCCGACCGAGTAGATTAGTTAGATCCTAGTAGGACCAGAATTTGAGGAACAAGATATAGCTACAGTGGACATTAGCAGAACATCTAGAGTTAGGAAAATGGTGGGTTATTTTGATGAGATGGCATAGGATCTGACTCCACAGCTCTCTTGCAATCATTGTCTTGACCTGACACCTTTGGGTCAGATGTATATTGCAAGACGACTACATTAGACATTGTTAGTAACAGTCTCGTAAGGATGTGCGTGGACAGAGTTAGAAACCATGACAGCATGACCTCCAGATGGGATGGTCACAATGATCAGATTGTGCAGATTACATGAGAGTACATCCATGGGCCACAACTAGCATGCAATAGATTAGATGGTTAGTAGACGGTCAAAGATGCTGTTGAACCCATTTAGCGATTGGCCAGCCAGCGATAGGAGGTTGACTTAGTATGGAGGCATGGATAGTAGAGGGTTAGTGAGGAAGGGTCTTTCAGAGAGAGATTGATTTCCTTGTGTTTCGCCAGCACGATTAGGTTCTCACCTTGAACCATAGGATTGAGCCTTGCCCGAGTATAGAGGTACCTCTATGGTACTGATTAGGGTTTATAGTATAGGTAGATGTTTGCAGATCGATCTTCCGAGGAGGATTTCACCCCAACATGAGAGTGGACCAGATGGAGTATATCAGTGTATGCTCATCTTTATTTATAGCCTTGCTTGAGAGTCTACCACAGCGGTAGTAGTCATGTGAGTTGAGATTAGTACTACAAATCGGTACGGGACGGCAGGTCACACACCACTGAAGAGCGGACGAGACACGCGTCAAACCTCACATATAAGTCCCCGTAGACTTGAGGGGAGACAGTGGTTCTTTGGGTCGTTTGAGCCCCGCCCGTTTAGAAGTGCGTGACTAGTACAGTATCGAGAAACATGTGCCTACTGTTAGCTGATTAAACTAGAGCCACTTAGGAGTCGTTTCTGAGATTTGTCATTGATTGACTGTTCCACAGACTGATCACCTGTGGCATAGTGAATTGTGGTGATCTTAGAGACAAGTCCATAGACCTACCGATATTTTGGCCACCCTGTATGCTACATAGGGATTTTATCTCCCCTACTATTTGCATGAGACTTTAACCTTGCCATAGATAAGAGTTGCGCAGCAGAAGCGTGTGAGCCTATAACCCACAGGTCCCAGGATTCCCTGTTTATCTAGCATTAGATATTACATGTGAGGATGAGATGTTCCTATTGAGAGTTCTTGAGCAGTGTGATTAGATTTCCATGAGATTCAGCCTCCTTTCCTATAACCCAGAGATGTTAGACAGAGTGGAGTTTTCACTTGAGGATTTCCACTCACCCTTTTGTATGTATCAGTTCTACCATCAATTTACCCAGAGGATTGAGATGAGTATACATTGACCAGAGCACAGAGCACAGATCACAGAGCACACGCCACAGACCAGATGCAGATTCTCCAGCCCCATGCAGAGTATGTTATCATACTCCTTGAGACACGCTGTGTATGTACAGGTGTTCTCGCCTCCTTTCAGCAGTAGTTAGTGGTTGTATAGATAGTCACCTGAGCCGTAGTATGCAGTAGAGTCATAGTAGCTATCCTTGTTCTCTTATAGAACAGAGTGAGATACTGGACTCAGGACCGAGTCAACTAGGACCCCGTGAGCGGTCCAGTTCCTTATACAAGGACACTTGAGAGTTGGATCTAGACTGGCGATAGTGAGCCGATGCAGCTCATTAACCTATACATCGTACCTAGTAGGAAACTTATAGCATACCTTAGGATGGTTGTGGGACCTAGAGATAGAGTTTCTTGAGGGTATATGTAGTTGACTTTTCACACAGATGAGATTCAGAGAGACACGGGTAGATGTTAGCAGGTAGGTCGTGCCCTCGATATAGTCTTCCCAGATATAGCTCAGATTAGAACCTTGCGATACTCTAGAGTATCTGCTTGACCAACCTAGTAGGCCCTTAGGGGTGACCTAGGGTTTTCCGCCGAGTTAGCAGTAGGGATCAGAACAGAAGAGAAGGATAATGATAATGTCAGAACAGACACAGGAAGTATAGAATCCCGAACGTTTGAGATGGTCAGCATCACTAGCATGACTCGCCACGTCGGTACCACTACGGTCAGTGAGGTTGTATATGGCTATCGAAGAGTAGAGGATACAACAGGTGTGTATCTAGCTTCCAGGTAGTAGTTCAGCAGAACCTCCTTGAGTTAAAATTTCGAGGACGAAATTTTTATAAGGAGGGAAGATTGTAAAACCCACGATTCGAGTTAGGGTTTTATATTCAGAACCGGTCGGGTCGACCGTTATTTTTCGAGTTGAGTCAGTTTCAGGACACGTGTACCGAGCCGACGCCGGTCGCGTGTATGAGCTATGAGGGTCATGCGTACCCAAGTATATGATGATAACGTCATGAACACAGCAGAACAGAATGAGTTATCAGAATATATAAGAGTATGCTAGTGATTTTTTTATTTTTATATATAGTGGATCGTAGAATTAGTTTTAGGCCGTTTACCGCGTTAGGACGCGTTACGGGCATTTTGGGTGGGTTGATAGTTCTAGAGCATATCATTATGATTTTTTGGTGTTGTTTGATTTTATGGGATTTTTCCCATATTTTTCTGGAATTTTTTTAAGACTTAAATATTATTTTGACTCGAGTCGGAGACGAGTCAAGTAATATTTACGACTTTGCCACCCACACACCCCGCGCATTGCTTTCTTCCCCAAACCCTAACCTCGACGCGCCGCCACTGCGCGTCGCCACCGCCGCCACGGCCGACGCCGCCTGGCCGTCGATCGACGCCGCCCAGCCCGGCCACGGCGTCGCCGTGCCGCCCCGACCAGGTCCGGCCCCATCGGACCGCCGCGACGCGGAAGCCACGCCGCGACGCCGCGCCCGCGTTGCGCTTCCGTCGCCGATTCCGCCGCCGGCGACCAGCGCCGCCGCGATCGGTCGGTCGCCTCAGCACCCTCAGGCCTCCAGCGACCTTCCCCGACCGGAACGGAGGCCGTCGCCGCCGTGGCCGGCCGGATCTAGCCACCCATCGCCGCCGCCGCTCTGTTTTACCATTTTCCGGCGAGCCGCCACCTCCGTTGGCCGCGTCGACCTCGTAGATGAGTCGGGCTCGCCGAGCCGGTTCCGAGGGTACCCAACACGACCCCTTTCCGACCAGTAGACGCCGCCGGCGATTGTCGCCGGAAAACCACCGGAAGTCGCCGGAAAACCGCCAGTAGCTGCCGGAAAACCGCCGGAAAATCGGAATTTCTGGAATTCGCCGGAATTCACCGGATCTTCCGCGGGGCTCACCCAGTGGAGCCCGATCGAGCTTCGGACGCCGATGAGCGCCGAATTTGAGCTCCGAGACGCGCGACGGAACCCTAGCCGTCGCCGATTGCCGACGACGTGAGGTATAATTACCTCCGATTTGATTATTTAAATTGATAATTGTTAGCATAACATGATAGGATTGATTAATTCATCATGATAATGTCTGAGCATGAATGAAGTAATGATATGTATGATATGATTGGTAGTGAATGAATAGTAAGTGATCTAATGATGATAAAGTGAATTTGAGCATGTTAATCGTGGTACGATGTAACTTAGGAAAAACACAGTAAAATTGGTATGAATAGCATTGAGTTAGGATTATTACTTTTATGATTATTTGATTGATTGATTTGATGATGTTGTATGTGATGGTCATTGTGTTTGATTCATCATTTAGTTAGCGGGCGTTAGTATTTAGTTTTGATGTGTAGGTACGGAGTAGGAGCTTGCCGCCTAGGCGCGATGACACGCTTGGAGCTTCTACCAGGTCCGTTTAGGACTCGTCTTGTTTTACTCTTTTCTATTGTATGTTTGATTTATTGTTTGCAGGACGGGTTAAGTGGCATTTTATCGGATCCCACTTAACTCGGGCCATTTAATCGAACATTTTCCGGATTAATAACCCCTCGAGGATGAGATCCCTCGAGGTTGATTTCGAAAACAAGATCCACCACAAGTTGCCTTCGGGCCTATTATGTGAACTCCCTACCCAAGCCTATATATATATAGTTTATCGTGTTTTCAGTGAGACGAGAGATGGAGAAATCGACTGCACGTACCATGCAGAGGATGCCGTGACAGTCAAAGCGGGCTCTGGATTAGTGCCAGCGGACTGTTCCATTCCCGAAGGATCCTGATAACTCCGCGTTTGAGTTCCTCACACCCGGAGAACGTGGAGGTTTACGGGTACTGTTTACTACAGCGCATGTCCGGACTTGTGGTTCAAAGGGTACTAAAGGCGACTGCCTGAGAGTACTCGGCCTTCGTGCTCAAGGCCAGGAGAAATATGGAGGTAAGGAGAGGGCTTAGGATAAAGTTTCACGAGAAGTACTGAAAAAGAAGTGCTGAGAGTAGCACAGTACCAACAGCAGAGCAGTAAGTTCGGGATGCTACCGGGTCTGCAGCCCAGTGGCTCCTCAGTAGTGCCCTTCAGAGTGTTCACGTGGAGTATGACGTTTTCTTTCATATGAGAGTTTGCTCTCATAGCCAGCTTGTTATAGTTATTTTATTTTCCGGACCAGTAACACTTGTTACTGACGTTTTTCTTATATATATGTAGGTGATAAGCACGAGATGGATGTGCCGGCCGGGACGGAGGAGCAATAAGGTCTTCTGCGCACACACATTGGGTGATTGAATGTTTCATGTTTTGTTTATGATGTTATTTAATAAACATGCTATGATTAAATATTTGAGGCATGACAATGATATGAAATGAAATGATCAGAGTAGCGCAGCAAAAGTGTGATGGGTTAGGACCCAAGTTCCAGAATGAGCTTATAGTATATCAGATTGTGTGTTAATGAAATTGTTGATATATGCTATATATACCTGTATATATTATTTTGACAGGGTGGACCCTAATTGCACTTTTAGGGGAGACTTCTGTCTATTGTATTTTAGAATTTTTATTGAGTTTGATCGTAATTGTATTGGTGTGTATTTTGAATTGCATGTCATTCATGTAGTACCATGTTAGGGTTTGTGCATTCATCCATGTATTGCGAGTTGTATCTTCATCTTAAGACGCCGAGATTGGATCCGTATAAGTTAGGTTCGGGTTAGCTGACCTAACCGAGGCCTGTAACATGCTGGTTCGGTTCACGAGCGTGAACCGGATTTGGGGTGTTACACTCAAACCCGATCGAACTTTGGGTGCTGCCGACCGCTAAATTCGAGCTGCTAGTAGCCACCTCCGGTAATAGTTGTCCGAAAACCAGATTCGCTGGAATTCATCAATCTTCCGCCGAACTCTTCCACTCAAACCCGATCGACCTTTGGGTGCTGCTGACCGCTGAATTCGAGCTTCGAAACGAGCGACGAAACCCTAGCCGTTGCCGATTGCCAACAATGCGAGGTATAATTACCTCCAATTTAATTATTTAAAATTGATAATTATTTGCACAACATGATAGGATTGGTTGTTTGACGTGATGAATGCCTGATAGTGGATGAAGTCATATTTGTATAATTTGAGTTATGCTTAATAAATGCTAATTATCTAATTAAGTAAATTAAATTCTAGCATATTAGTTGACTGCAACGTAATTTTAAAAAACATAATAAAATTGATGTGAATAAGATGAGATAAGGATATTTTTATTGTGATGAGGATTGTTGATTGTTTGATGGGTGATGAGTGTTGTGAGTATGATTGAGTATTTTGTTGATAGAGTATTTTGTGAATTTTTAATCTTTATAACTATATGTTTTTCTCTAATACGAGCTTTAGAGCTTATGAACAAGTTGGTTTCGAGCTCATAAACAACCTGATTTCGAGTTCCCAACTGAGATGGTTTCAAGCTCCCAAACAATTTCGTTTCGATCTCCCAAACGAGCTAATTTCGAGCTCCCAAACGAGCTGGTTTTGAGCTCTTTAAAATTTAATAGTTTAAGTGTATTCGAGCTCAAGTCGAGCTTGAACAATATCAAAAATATTTGAGTCGATTTCTAGCATATATGCTTGAAACTCATTCGATCTCAAGTCGACTTCAAACAAACTTCGAACTATTTGAGTCGAGTTTAGGCAAAAGGTGAGCTCAGCTCGCTTGCTCATTTAGCAACCCTATATGGGAGCAACTGATAATTGCTGCTTGCCACTTTAGCTTGGCTCCGAAGTGAGGAATAAGGATAAGGTTAAGAAAGAACTTAGTTTCTCCGCTCATAGTGCTGTTATTTTGATGTATCTCTTAGCTATCACTTGTGTTTCGAATCTTTCTTTCTCCCTGAAAAGAGAAGTTCTCACAAACTCAAAAGCATTTGTTCAATGCATTTATATGAATGTTTACATATATATACAATGGGTGTACTATTGGAAAAACCTAATTCTGTTTGGTGACAGAAAGGAGTATTTCCGTGACTTTTATTGGCGAATTTGTCCACAAAAATTTCAAATAGAAGGCGCCAAAACAGTAACAATTTGTCACATGGGGTTAATTGTTCGAATATGCAAGTTTTTAAAGGAAAAGTTTTAGCCACGCACTAGTTTCAGAGTTTGTTATGTTTCAAATGCAAGTTCGTATTTACGAACTTATTAAGGTGTTCAAGAGGTTAATTAGAAGGATATTTTTTGTTATTTATAAATGATTGAATGGTCATCAAAATTCATTGACAGATTTTAGGCTTTTTGACAAGGAAATAAATTCGTCAAATTTTACTATCTAAGCTCGTTATTAAATAGGTATTTCTAGGTAAGTTTTTCTCTTTGCAGAAATATGTACCCACTTAATAAGCCTCTAAATAAGGATCAGATCACTACAAATTCATTTTCAAATCGAATAATTTTGGATGTAACATATATCTCAATATTTCAAAACTATATCTGATCCTAAACTAGTTATTCAAGCTAGTTCGTAATTGTATGTAAATTGATTTGATACAGATCAATTTCTATTGAATTATTGAACAACCCATCCATACGAGAGGATCGTAGGTGTGGGCCATGTGGCCCTAGTTCGTACATAAACAATTTTATGCAAGGCAAAGAAACCGAGTCAATGGGATGCAAAACTCGAGCTCGACTCGGTTGTCGGTGCTCATATGCCGGCAGTCACATCTTCCCTCGTCGCTCTTCCTTGATGCAAAGATGCGTGCACTCGGATCAATCAATCTTGCTGCTTTCTTTTCCACTATATGTGGTTTTCTTTGTTAGTGAGGATTCAGTTGATTGGTGATGTTTTAGTTTCTCTTGAATGCCAAAGAATCAATTTTTATCACATTGGGGTAGTGGGTTTTGAAATTTGCTATTTATAGTTGCCTTAGAACTTATTCATTGAGTCATCCAATGAAAGAAGCTTGTATGAATTATTTTGAGAACAAGCTCATTCATGTCCATGTTTTGCTACTGCTTGTAAGATAGCTATTTGGAAGCAGCAGCTGGCATTAAAGTTAACTGCTGTATAGTTTCATACTGATTAACAAAAATTAATTTACTTTTATCTTTCAAAGCTTGATAAGCTCTATTTACATTTATCTTTTAAAATCTTGATAAGCTCTATCCAGTTATTCGAATGCAAGAGTGTGTTCTGGAGGTTGAAGGAGGATAATTTAAATAAACAAACAAAAGGGAAGATTTAATCATGAACAAAAGGGGGATGACGAAACAACACTGTGTTGTGCAATCTTCCTTGGATGACAAAACACCCCCTGTTGTGTATTGTTTTTCCATTAATCAACTAAAAAACTCTCTTGTGTGTGATTTTAGTCTATTATTTCTTCACTCTCATGATTGATTTATCCGCCTTCCTTTCGTTCTTAACATTAAATGGGCTTTTAGTAAAGATCATAGTTATAAAAATTGGAATCGGCTGATTTAAATTGGATCGGAATGATTCCGATCCCAAAAAACATACAAATTGGTCCCCAAAAAATCGGTCCCTGAATCGGCCGAGTTGAGCCGATTCCACCCGATTTGAACTAATTCGTGAATCGGCCGATTCGAGCTGATTAGGGACCGATTCAAGAGGAGCGCGGGGAGGGGGCAAGGTGGCGAAGGCAAGCGGTAGGGGGTGGTTGGGGCAGCGAGAGGGGCGGGGGCCGGGCCGGCGATCAAAGTTGGGCAGTGGTGCTCTAGCTAGGGGTAGCCAAAGCGAAGGCTTTAGCCTGTTTCATTGGCAGCACCCGGCAGTGGAGGAACTGGTAGATCTTTGGCATGGTAGCGGCGGAATCACGTCGGGAGGGCGTGAGCTTGTGGCGTTCTCTGCGTTGTGGATACCGGCCTGGCAATGACCGTCGGCGTCGATCAGCCGTAGTGTGGTGGCCAGGGGCGACTTTGGCGGCG
This sequence comes from Piper betle, assembly GCA_033002965.1. Classification (NCBI taxonomy): domain Eukaryota; kingdom Viridiplantae; phylum Streptophyta; class Magnoliopsida; order Piperales; family Piperaceae; genus Piper; species Piper betle. The sequence goes on from JAURVB010002143.1 coordinate 58,586, forward strand.
GCCAGGGGTGGGTGGGGTGGGGGGTGGGGGGTGGGGAGAGAAATGTCGGGAGGGGAAAAGAGGTTGGTGGCAATATAGTATGTAAAAGTTAAATCGACTCCAACACGAATCAAAAATAATAACTATCTTGTAATAAATCTAAAAAACATCTAAAATTTTTGAAAAAATTAAATAAAATATAATAGACACCATAACATCATAATGATATGTTATATGGCAAAAAACCCACCTAAACTACCTTATAAGACATCCTAATATGTTATATAACTCCATCGATTTTAACCGATTTTTGTCCAATTTTTGATGAATCGATCTGATTCAATGACTCCCTTCCAATACGATTCAACTCCCGATTTCAATTTTACAACTATGGTAAAGATGCTATCTCCTCTACCTCTTAAATTTTCTTTTCAGTTCCAAAGATGAGAAATCTCTTTAAAAAACTGAACATTTTGGCTTTTTGGATTATGTAAAGCATAGTTGTCGAATTTCCAATTCTAATTGAACTGTGGAGCTCGAACTTAATGCTTGTTAAAGAGTCCTTATTGTGGTACTGTTTGTCTTTTTTGTCCCTTGCGACAATTACTTTTTGATATATATTCACGCTGAGTTCCTAAAATTAAAATTTGTTATGGTGGACAAAGATCACAAACACTCATTTTTTGCTTGAATTGATTTTGGGTATGTAGTAGCGTCATACCATATATTTTGTAAAACTGGAGCTGTAGTGTATAATTTTTTAATAATTCAACAACCCTAGTAAAGTGTTAGTAGCATGTATATATATATACACACTTTTTCAATTAGCGTTTAGTTTTGTGTACTTGAGAAAATAACATCTTTAAGCTGAAGAGAATGCTATTTATGCCCAGTAATGTAAGAAATGTCTTGTCTAACAATGTTTAATTTAACATCATGTCGAGCCTTATTTTATGATTCGGAGTAATAGGTACTTTATATATTATCTATTATTTTTTTGGGCTCTATAATGATTTTTGCTTATTATTTGTGGATGTTTAGGTGTATATGAAGTGCTCTCTTGATTGCTGAGGATATTACAATGAGATAATAACTGGTTCTTGGGTGTGAGTCCTTGTTCCAATGCTCTTCAGAGTGGGACGAGACCTACTATCCTTCCCTTCCAAGCGCCATCATCCCATATCCAAACCTCGTTGCAGAAAGCACCTCAAGCAATTGCCTCAATGGCCCTCAAGACACCTTAAGCCTTCTACCCTCTTGGCTGAGCTCAAAATGTTGGACGACCCCCTTGCAGCTCTTGGCGTCTTCCACCACTCTATCCAATACGACATCAAGCCTGACTACCTTCATACTCTTGTCTCATCTATAAACTTGCCCGCTCACAAAAGTTTGACCTTGTTGATTCACTTTTAGTTTGCATAAGAGAGTCCTGTCTCTGCTGCCAATAATACCTATTTGTCACTCTGATTGAATACTATGTGAAGGCTGGTTTTCCTTCACAAGGCAATTGCCTTGTTTATCGACATCCACACATTAAATTGTACTAGTAGTTTGTTCTCCTTCAACTCTCTTCTTAATTCCCTTGTCAATGCAAGTTGTTTCTCAGACGCCATGAGCATCTTTTGACGGAGCTCTAAAATGAGTCTTTTTCCAAATTGTGTTTCGTACAACATAATCATAAAAGGATATTGCGGGGAAGACAACTTGGATGAAGCTTGTAAAATATATGACGAAATGCTTGATAGAGGGGTCTTGCCAGCATGGTGAGCCACAATATTTTGGCTGGGTCATTGGTCTTGCCAGCATGGTGAGCCAGCATGTGCAAGAAAGGAGTCAAACCAAACACTATCACTTATGCTCTATTGATGGAAGGATTATGCGTGGTAGGGAATTATGAAGCAGCGAGAAAGATTATGTTTGACATGGACTACAATGGATGCAAGCCGAGTCTTGTAAATTTTGGGGTATTGATTGACTTAGCGAAGAGAGGGAGGATTAAGGAGGCTAGAAGCTTGCCGAGGAGAGATGAGGAGAAGGCGATACAAACCAATGTTGTCATATATAACATCTTAGTTAATCACCTCTGTGCAAGTGGTAGGGCTGAAGAGGTATATAAAGTTCTCTTGGACATGCAATTGGGTGGGTGTAATCCTAATGCTGCCACTTACAGAACTTTGGTGGATGGATTTTGCCATATGAGAGAATTTGAGCGTGCAATAGAGATCTTGCAAGCCATGCTATGAAGTAAGCATTTCCCACAGGTGGAGACAATGGACCGCTTAATTGCAGGTTTTGTTATAAGGGAAAACGGTTGAAGCTTCTGAAATGTTGGAGCACATGGGAAAGAAGGATATGAGACTTGCGTATAGATAGATGGAGAAGCTTGGTACTTGGTTTTGTAGTGAAAGAGTTGGCACTGAGCTTCTAGCTGATTTGGTGGGCTTTTAAAAATGGTCAGATGGTGCTAGCTAGTCTGGTGCTTGGAACTTGCTGAAACTGCCATGTCGCTTGAGCTTGATCAATGTAGCATATTCTTGACTTGGTTTTGAAGTTTGTTAACGGTGGAGCAATCTCTTCATTTGAAGACAAGAAATGACAGGTATGTATCATTCTGCCCTTCATTTAAAAAGTCACAAGGATAACAATTCCAAGGTTCTTGAGTTTTGAATTGCTATAGAGCTAGATAATTGGTCATGAAGATAGCATTAGTGAGTTTCTGTTTATATAAACCTTTAAATATGGAAATGTTGCGTTGAGATGATATCTGAAAGCATCTCGAGGAATCAATTCCTCGTGATCTTGCAGTACATGCATTCACTAATGAAGAATGATATATTAGTTGATTATTGTGTTTGGGAAAGTAGCCATAGAAAGCAATGCACAAGAAGAAATATCGATGTTATTGATCATTAGCTATCAAACTTTTAACTATATTCCTTATATACCTTAAAGAAATGATGAAGAGACATACCTCTAATTGGTTTTGTCATTTTTAAAAGTTGTACATTGATAAATCTAGGAATTAAGACCTTGTATTTAGAAATCCTTGAAGATTTCCCCTTTTTTGAACCAAGTGGGTTGAAAATTACTAAACTCGGTTAAAATAGGTAAAACATGTAAATCCCTGAACAATTAAGATTTTCCCTTTGTTATTAATTTTTTCTTTACGGCCAAACCAAGCAGCACATTGAGACTTAATAGTTATTAGGTTAACAATTTTGTCTTTACAGCCAAACCGAGCAGCTCATTGAAACTTAATAATTATTAGGTTAACAAAATAGAGCACAGGACAATCATACACTTAATTGTTTATGGATTTACATGTTTTACGCATTTTAGCCAAGTTTAGTAATTTTCAACCGAGTTTAGTCATTTTCAACCCACTTGGTAAAAAAAAGGAAAATCTTGAAGAATTTTTAAATACAAGGTCTTAATTCCCAAATTTATAAATGCACAACTTTTAAAAATAGCAAAACCAATTAGAGTATGTCTCTTAATCATTTCATTAAAGTATATAAGGAATATAGTTAAAAGGTTTGATAGTTAATGATCAATAACACAGATATTTCTTCTTGTGCATTGCTTTCTATAACTACTTTTCCAAACACAATGATCAACCAATATATCATTCTTCATAAGTGAATGCATGTACTGCAAGATCATAAGGAATTCATTCTTCAAGATGCTATCAAATATCATCTCAATGCAACATCTCCATACTTCAAGGTTTATATAACAGAAACTTACTTATGCTATCTTCATGACCAATTATCTGGCCCATACTAATTTATAACTCAAGAACCTTGGAATTGTTATCCTTGTGAGTTTTTAAATGAAAGGCAAATGATACATACTTGTCATTTCTTGTTGTCAAATAAAGAGAATTGCTCCACCGTTAACAAAACTTCAAAACCAAGTCAAGAATATGCTACATTGATCAAGCTCAAGCGGCATGACAGTTTCAGTAAGTTCCAAGCATCGGACTAGCTAACACCATCTGACAGTTTTTAAAAGCCCACCAAATCAGCGAGAAGCTCAATGCCAACTCTTTCACTACAAAACCAAGTACCAAGCCTCTCCATCCATCTAAACCCAAGTCTCATATCCTTCTTTCCCATGGGCTCTAACATTTCACAAGCTTCAGCCGTTTTCCCCTTATAACAAAGACCAGCAATTAAGCAATCCATTGTCTCCACCTAAGGGAAATGCTTACTTGATAGCATGGCATACAAGATCTCCATTTCATGCTAAAATTCTCTCATCTGGCAAAATCCATCCACCAAAGCTCTGTAAGTGGCAGCATTAGGATTACACCCACCCAATTGCATGCCCAGGAGACCTTTATATGCCTCTTCAGCCCTACCACTTGCACATAGGTGATTAACTAACATGTTATATATGACAGCATCTGGTTTGTATCACCTTCTCCTCATCTCTCCCATCAAACTTCTAGCCTCCTCATCTTTTCACTAAGTCATTCATCAATACCCCAAAGTTTACAAGACTTGGCTTGCATCCATTGTAGTCCATGTCAAACATAATCTGTCTCGCTGCTTCATAATTCACTACCACGCATACTCCTTTCATCAATAGAGCATAAGTGATAGTGTTTGGTTTGACTCATTTCTCTCAACAACTTGTTTGCCGTAACCACGTCCCTAACCTTAACCAATGACCCAACAAAAATATTGTAGCTCACCAAGCTGGGCAAGACCCCTCTATCAAACGTTTCGTAATATATTTTACAAGTGTCATCCAAGTTGCCTTCCCCACAATATCCTTTCATAATTATGTTGTACGAAACACAATTTGGAAAAGACTCATTTCAGAGATCCGTCGAAAAATGCTCACGGCTCTGAGAAACAACTTACATTGACAAGGGAATTAAGAAGAGAATTGAAGGAGAACAAACTACATGTACAATTGAATGTGGGGATATCGACAAGCAAGGCAGTTACCTTGTCAGGGAAACCAGCCTTCACATAGTGTTCAATCAGAGCGACAAAGAGGTATTCCTGGCAGCGAAGACAGGACTCTTTTGTGCAGACTAAAAGTGAATCAACAAGGTCAAACTTTTGTGAGCGGGCAAGTTTATAGATGAGACAAGAGTATGAAGGGTAGTCAGGCTTGATGTCGTGGATAGAGTGGTGGAAGACGCCAAGAGCTGCAAGGGAGTCGTCCAACATTTTGAGCTTAGCTAAGAGGGTAGAAGGCTTGAGGTTTCTTGAGGGCAGCTAAGGCGATTGCTTGAGGTGCTTTCTGCAATGAGGTTTGGACATGGGATGATGGCGCTTGGAAGGGAAGGATAGTAGGCCTTCTCCCACTCTGAAGAGCATTGGAACAAGGACTCACACCTAAGAACCGGTCATTATCTCATTGTAATATCATCTGCAATCAAGAGAGCACTTCATATATACCTAAAAATCCACAAATAATAAGCAAAAATCATTATAGAGCCCAAAAAAATAACAGATAATAGATAAAGTGCCTATTACTCCAAATCAGAAAATAGGGTTTGACATGATGTCAAATTAAAAATTGTTAGACAAGACATTTCTTGCATTAATGGGCATAAAAAGCATTCTCTTCAGTTTAAAAATGTTATTTTCTCAAGTACTCGACTAAACACTAATTGAAAAATGTGTGTGTATATATATATATACATGCTACTAACACTTCACCAGAGTTGTTGAAATATTAAAAAATTTATATACTACAACACCAATTTTACAAAATATGTGGTGTGACACTACCACATACCCAAAATCAATTCAAGCCAAAAATGAGTGTATGTGATCTTTTTCCACCATAACAAATTTTAATTTTAGGAACTCAGCATGAATGTATATCAAAAGTAATTCTCGCAAAGGACAAAAGAGACAAACAGTACCCAAACAAGGACTCTTTAACAAGCATTAAGTTCGAGCTTAACATTTCAATTAGAATTGAAAATTCGACAACCCTGCTTTACATAATCCAAAAAGCCAAAATGTTCTGGCTTTGAAAGAGATTTCTCATCTTTAGGACTGAAAAGAAAATTTAAGAGGCATAAGAGATAGAATCTTTAGTAAAAGACCATTTAAAGTTAAGACGAAACGAAGGCGGATAAATAAATCACAAGAGTGAAGAAATAATAGGCTAAAATCACACACAAGAGAGTTGTTTTAGTTGATTAATGTAAAAACATTACACAACACATGGGTGTTTTGTCATCCAAGGAAGATTGCACAACACAATGGTGTTTCGTCATCCCCCTTCGTTCATGATTAATTCTTCCTTTTCGTTTGTTTATTTAAATTATCCTCCTTCAACCTCCAAAACACACTCTTGTATTCGAATAACTGGATAGAGCTTATCAAGATTTGAAAGATAAATGTAAATAGAGCTTATCAAGCTTTGAAAGATAAAAGTAAATTAATTTTTGTTAATCAGTATGAAACTATACAGCAGTTAACTTTACTGCCAGCTGTTGAGTTTCCCTCACCCATTCACATTGAAAAACTCAATTACCAGTTTTTGGTTTTTTGGTTATCACACTAATGGTTGGCATTTGGTATTCCGATGTGTGATTTCGTCCTTTGCGATAGAAGTGTAATGAGTTGCCCTTTAGAATTCTACTCATAATTTTCTATATAAAGGAGAATTCTGATGTTAGAAATAACATCCTCTTGAGAGCTTTTGAGCACATTTGGCTCATATAGGGAGAGTTTCGAAAAGTTTACATCATCTCAAGTTGAAGTAGGGGTCGTCATCCAGGGTGTGAGTTTGATCCAATTTTCTTTTAAGGTGTATGTTAGTTTTCTAAATTTCTCATATATTGTATTCTCAAGAATTGTATTTTCAGATCTTGTTATTTGTCTGATTTGGGTTAGGAGAGTTTTTTTTTCGATACTTGATTGTAAGAGTTTTCTTAATCAAAGTTGATAGAGTAGGTTGGTTTCTTTTCTCTAAATTGGGAGAAAAGTTTCCATCCATTTTTTTCTTTGGTGTCTCCTATCTATTTTATATTTATTTTCATTTCATCTTGAGGGGAAATATTTTGGGGTTGTTTCCGCTGAAGCGTCTATTTCCCAACACCAGTTGCTGCTCCAAATAGTTATCTTACAAGCAATAGCAAAACATGCACATGAATGAGCTTGTTCTCAAAATAATTTATACAAGCTTCTTTCATTGGATGACTCAATGAGTAAGTTCTCATATGATTTTATATATATATATATATATATATATATATATATATATATATATATATATATATATATATATATCAAGCAACTACAAATAGCAAATTTCAAACAAGAAACCCACTACCCCAATGTGATAAAAATTGCTTCTTTGGCATTCAAGAGAAACTAAAACATCACCAATCAACCGAATCCTCACTAACAAAGCAAACCACATATAATGGAAAAGAAAGCAGCAAGACAAGGAAGAGCGACGAGGGAAGATGTGGCGGCCGGCATATGAACGCCGACAACCGAGTCCATCTCAAGTTTTGCATCCCATCAACTCGATTTCTTTGCCTTGCATGAGATTGTTTGTGTACGCCCGGGCGTATGGAGGGCGCCTAGGGCCACACAGCCCACACCTACGTCATGGATGGGTGGTTCAATAATTCAATATAAATTGATCTATATCAAATCAATTTATATACATTTACAAACTAGCTTTACAAACTAGTTTAAGATCCGATATAGTTTTGAACTATTGAGATATATGTTACATCCAAAATTATTCGAGTTGAACATGAATTTGTAGTGATCTGATCCATATTTAGAGGCTTATTAAGTGGGTATATATTTCTGCAAAGAGAAAGACTTACCTAGAAATACCCATTTAATAACGAGGTTAGATAGTAAAATTTGACGAATCTATTTCCTTATCAAAAAGCCTAAAATCTGGCAACAAATTTTGATGACCATTCAATCATTATAAATAACAAAAAATATCCTTCTAATTAATTTGATAGTTAGAAATGGGAGTATTTGGCCATTTTTAAACTTATGAGCAGAAAAAATTCTTTCCTCCTACACAGACAAACAATACCTCTTGAACACCTTAATAAGTTTGTAAATACTAAGTTGCGTTCGAAACATAACAAACTCTGAAACTAGTGCGTGGCTAAAACTCTTGCTTTAAAAACTTGCAGACAAGGTATTCCGTGTAAAAATGATTGTTACTGTTTGACAAACTCGCGATGAATGGGCGTTGAGATTAAATATAGAAAAGATGAGAAAAGAGTACGCTTGAATAGAAAAACCATAACAAAAGGAACCACAAATTAATATAGCCCAAAAGTGAGGAGAAGAAGAAGATCACAAGATCAGGCAGAAAGGCAACCTCTTGCATCAACCATACTCAAATCAACACAGAAAAATTACTCTGGCCAAGAATAAAGGATGACGATCACTACCCACCATAAGTAAGCACAAAAGACTCCTCAACTTGAGATCGATCCAAACATTCCACAGCAGCAAACAATCAAAGGAAGAAAAAAAAACAAAGCAAGGAACGAGACCAGTTAAAAAGAACCACAAATCAAAGGGAGGGAGAGGATAGTGCAATCACTGTGGTCACCACGATCGAATTGACTCTGCAGGCGGTTGAGGAGGAGCTTGCACCCACCCAATATCCAAGCCTGGCCATGAAGGATACCTAAGAAGAAGAAGAGAGTTAGGAGCTAGCCGTAGGAGATTAATGCCACAAACCAATACCCAATATAAGAGAGTATCTTTTCAAATCCCAGCTCTGCACCGAGCTGCGATTCTCTGACCACACCGTTGTTTCCATTTTCATGCAAACTGATACATGACGAAGAGCTTCCTCTGCCTCTGCATGCATACCCTTTTTTTGATGCGTAGCATGCTTTCTTGTAGCTGGCAAAGTCCGTTTGTTTCTTCCCAATATATAGTTATGTACACTTTAAATGCATCTTTGTCTCATAAATTCCCGTTCAATGTCTCAATGATTTGAAGTCGAGGGAGTTTGGATCGGGGCACGCCCCTTATAATTACCGGGTTTGTACTCTTATATATCAACCACTTGACAACTGCATTTTACGCACCATTATATAATTAATAATGCACCACTATATATATATATATATATATATATATATATATATATATATATATATGCTAGGGTGCGCTGGCCGAGCCACGCCGCTGCCCATGCGACCGACCCCCGCCAGACCTCCCCAAGCCGTCGCCCCCTCGGCGGCGGCCCCTTCCGCCATCGCAGATCCACCCCCCTCCCGCCCCCTGCACCTGCCCGCCGCCCCCGGGCCACCGCCATCCGCCACCACCCCCTGCCCCGACGGCTTGGGGAGGTCTGGCGGGCGGGCTCCGGCGGGGGTCGGCCGCATGGGCCGCAGCGGGGCTCGGCCGGACGGCAGGGGCGGACGGCGGACTGGGGGCGGGGGGGGGGGTATGATGGTGCGCCGCCAAAAGATGGCAGCGCACCATAACATACCTATATATATGTGTGTGTGTGTGTGTGCGCGCGCACGCGCGCTGTTGTGTGTTGCATAAAAATGCAGCGCATCAGCAGCATGAAATCTGGGCCGCGCATCCAGATCCGGCACCCGCACCCGCGGCCACCGCTCGCCGCCCACGACCCACTCGCCACTGCACCCCGCCCGCGGCCCACCTACCCCTGCCCACGGCCCACCCGCCCACTCGCCACTGCCCCCCGCCCGCGGCCGGGACCGCCGCCCACCCACTCGCCCGCCACTGCCCTTGCCCGTGGCCATCGGCCACCGGCCCCACACCATCGCCCGCGGCCACCACACTACCACCCGAGCCAGGCCGGGCCTGGTCCGACTCGACTAAATAAAACTTAACTCGATATCGACTCGAGTCAAGTTAATAAAAAATAACTCGATCTCGACTCTAAGTAAAGTAAATAAATAATTGACTCCGCTTTGACTCGACTCCTAATAAAAATTGACCTGATATCATCTTGACTCAAGTTAATAAAAAAATGACTCGGTCTCGACTCGAGTAAAGTAAATAAATAATTGACTCTGTTTTGACATCAACTTAATAAAAACTGACCCGATATCGATATTGACTCGAGTCAAGACCGAGTCATTTTTTTATTAACTTGACTCGAGTCGATATCGGGTCAATTTTTATGAAGTCGAGTCGAAACGGGGTCAATTATTTATTTACTTTCTTCGAGTCGAGACCGAATCATTTTTTTATTAATTTGACTCGAGTCGATATTGGGTCAATTTTTATTAAATCAAGTCGAAACGGAGTCAATTATTTATTTACTTTACTCGAGTCGAGACTGAGACATTTTTTTAGTAACTTGACTCGAGTCGATATCAAGTCCAGTTTTTATTTAGTCGAGTCGGAACAGTGGCCGGCCTGGCTCGGGCGGTGGTGTGGTGGCCGCGGGCGGTGGCGGGGAGGCCGGCCGGCAGTGGTGGAGGCCTGGGCGAGTGGCAGGGGGCTGCAGGGGCGGTGACCGGGCTGCAGGCGGGGGCAGTGGTGGACGGGTGGGTGGGCGGTGGCCCAGGCCGCGGGCAGGGGGTAGTGGCGAGTGGGCTGGTGGGCCATGGGCTGGGGCAGGTGAGCCGCGGGAGGGGTGCAATGGCAAGTGGGTCGTGGTCGGCGGGTTGCGGGCGAGGGGTGCCGGATCTGGATGTGGGCGGTGGGGTGCCCGACCGGGGGGGGGGTTGCTGACGACGATGGGCCGCCAGATCTGGATGGGCGGCCCAGATTTCATGCTACTGATGCGCTGCATTTTCATGCAGTGCATAACAGTGCATAACAGCATTTTCATATATATATATATATATATATATATATATATATATATTTATTTATTTATTTATTTATTTATTTATTTATTTATTTATTTATTTATTTATGGGTCTTGCTTTGACAAGTTTTGGTTCCCATAAATCAAAAATTTGAAAACCGGATATCTATAATATTTCCCCAATAAAGAGTTAATATTAATTCTCACGTATCACTGCTTCATAAGGAGCAGAAGCCAGAAGGTGAACCACCTTCTGCTCCTTGGATGGTTGCATCATCACAACTTTGGCAGGGACTCCCATTAGATAGTTTCTACTTTCTACAACCTTCTTCTTGAGTTTCAAGATTCACTTCCTACTTAATTCGATTCAACCTTCATTACTCGTTTATAAAATTAATGTTTTTTTTAAGAAATTTTGCCTTTGTCAGAAATTGTGACTTCACCAAGTTTTTTATTTATTTTTCCTCTAATCATGTTCTAGTTAAAAGTTGCTCCATTTTTTTTACCATTGTGTACTTTTTAATCGGAGGTTTTTTGAGTTTCCTTTGAAGGTTGAGATTGGAGTTACTATTGTCAGAACGTCTCTTTTCCACCTCTGAAAGTTGTAAAGTTTAGGACCATAGATTTTTTTTAAAAAAATAATAATAGTCTCTATGTTTTGATTTTTGTTTATTCCCGGGGGTTAGTGAAACTGATAATATCAATTATTCCTGTAAATTTAGACCGTAAATTTACATTATTGGGTTAGTAAATTTAGTTATTTAAGTGTAAATCATATTTACATAATTTTTATACGATTTACCGTCCAACGCAAAAAATACTACAAGCTCATTAATCAAATTACATACCTCTCACTCATGTAAATTTAATTTATAGACTTGTGAGCCTAAATTATAAATTATAGAAAAAATTTACACTAGATTTATAACTTAAATTCACTAACAAATATTATCTCATTCACAATAAAATACTATTTAGATTGTTAATATACTTTAATATTATAAATTAGATTTACAGTTTCACAAACTTGTGTATGACCGCGTTTTTTGCAGGTCGGCGAATATATGGAGCCGATTGCGGGGGCAGTATTAGCAAGTGCAATAAAATTTTGAAACAATAGAGTTCTATAGGAGAAGAATAGGAATGAAATATAAAAGGGTAGAAAAGGTGAAAAAGGTAGAGAATTAATACTCAATTGAAGTTGTTAACCAAAACAATTTCTAATGTACTTGAACCAAAATTCATGTAAATTATCACCTTCAACCAGTGTCTCCAAAAATTATTTTTCAGAAGAATTTTGCAGTGATTAAATGTTGAGGGGATCATATATATTCAAGAGTTGGGAAGGATTTTTTGAAGGCCCTAACTAGGGGTGCTTATCGGACAACTCGAGGCGAGTTTTATCCAGCTCAAGTATGATTCGTTTGATTTTAAGTTTGAGTTAAGTTAATAAGTACGCGAGTCAATTCAAGTTTGAGCTAACTTGATTCATATTTAACAGATAACATTTTTTTGTACTAAAATTTAATTTATAATTAAAATATTTTAACTTTGACATAATTATGTACGAAAGATAACTTAATCATGCATATTTTTATTTAAATTGTTATCATATAATGGTATTTTACAATATGATTATATTTGTATAACAAAAATTAAGATAAATATGGTACAAATCTTATTCTTTATAAATGTATTGAGCTTCGAGTCTCGTTTGATATCGAGTCAAGTTTCGAATCAAGTTTTTTTGAGTTAAGTAGTGAGCCAATTGAGTTTAATCCGAGCTATCGAATATCTCTAACCGTAATGATAGAAAGGAACATTGGGTAAATCCCATGTTTAGCCAGATTGTGTTCAACTGTGTCTTCATACTTCATCGATCCCAATAGTGTAAACAATGCCAAAATTCACTATCAAAACCTCTTGATAGAAAGTGGTTGTTTATATCACAAACATAGGAGAATCATAAGTAATTACACTCACTTTTTCTTCAAATAACAAAATTATTGCATGGATATTTAATGAGTGGGTGATTTGCTTAGAACTTAATTGAGCCTTACAGCAAATTATTACTCAACCTAGAAGACATCAAATCTAGACAAGCAATACATTCAAAATATTCAGACCAAAACATTACACAATATATTCTGCCATAAATATGAAATGCCAATATATAGTTCCTGCCCAGTGAAAAAGAAAAGCGACCTTGTTTATTTGAAGGAGATCTACCCAATATTTAGAATGTATGTTTGTCTTGTTAATATTTAGAATGTATGTCCGTCTTGTTTTGTTTAGTTGCAGGTTCGTTGTGTGCGTTTATCTTAAACATTATGTTGGGTATAAGCTTGCAATGAATGATCTTAGTATAAGCTTGCAATCTTAGGACTACAGAAAACACGAACATCTTCCAGAGTAGCTCGTGATTCCTCACCAAACAAGGAACTTTTGCCATCCTCTCTTTTAGCACATGACAATCCAAGCCTGGACTTGGCCTGCCGGAGATCCCCAACTCCTGTGTTCGCATCAGGTCCTGTGAACACCCGCATGACAGGGCTCAATGGCGGTCCTATGACAAGCCCATCTGCACCAAACTGGGGGCCTCCTTTCGCATAGTCGAAGAGCGCGGCACCACTTCCCCCTATTTTGGGCAGTACAATAACAGGAACCGATGCTGCTTCGTCATTCTGTTTCCAGTAGAAGAGGAATGCGTCAAAGGTGTCGTAGTAATCGTCTGTGCTCCTATAGCCTTCTGGATTGAATGCTCCAAACTTGAACGAATTGGTTGTGTAGCCTATGATCACACAGGGGCCATTGAAGTCACAGCATTTGTGGAAGTCGGTTGCTCTAAAACCATCTGTTGAAGCCCTGTAGCAGCATTTGAGCGCGTTTCCTGATGTTGGGCATAAAGTTTTAGTATAGAATACCACGATAGAAATGATGGAATTGGCATGGACCTCGGAGAAGGTTTTGTCGATGAGGGAGAGTGAGAAGGGAAGATCAATGTCATGGTAGTGAACACGCTGTTTTCTTTCTTCACTTTTTTGCTGGCCTTTGCTCCAATCAAAGAAAGCTGAGGGGCTTACCCTCCACTTCATAAGAGCTGCCATGGCGTTGCTCGAGGAACCATTGAAGTGTACTGTTTTCTTTCAACTAAATGTGATCTCTCCCAGACCTCAAACACCTTATCTTTAAACTATACTGAATAGACATATGTGACCTTTTAAATAAAGGGCAGATGATACATTCCTGTCATTTCTCGTTGTTGTCAAATGAAGAGAATTGCTCCACCATTAACAAAACTTCAAAACCAAGTCAAGAATATACCACATTGATCAAGCTCAAGCGGCATGGCATTTTCCACAAGTTCCAAGCACTGGACTAGCTAACACGATCTGACAGTTTTTAAAAGCCTAGCAAATCAGCTAAAAGCTCCATGCCAACTCTTTCACTACAAAAACCAAGTACCAAGCCTCTCCATCCATCTAAACCCAGTCTCATATCCTTCTTTCCCATGTGCTCCAACATTTCACAAGCTTCAGCCGTTTTCCCCTTATAACAAAGACCTGCAATTAAGCAATCCATTGTCTCCACCTGTGGAAAATGCTTACTTGATAGCATGGCTTGCAAGATCTCCATCGCACGCTCAAATTCTCTCATCCGGCAAAATCCATCCACCAAAGTTCTGTATGTGGCAGCATTAGGATTACACCCACCCAGTTGCATGTCCAGGAGAACTTTATATGCCTCTTCGGCCCTACCACTTGCACAGAGGTGATTAACTAAGATGTTATATATGACAACATCTGGTTTGTATCGCCTTCTCCTCATCTCTCCCAGCAAACTTCTAGCCTCCTCAATCCTCCCTCTTTTCGCTAAGTCATTCATCAATACCCCAAAGTTTACAAGACTTGGCTTGCATCCATTGTAGTCCATGTCAAACATAATCTTTCTCGCCGCTTCATAATTCCCTACCACGCATAATCCTTCCATCAATAGAGCATAAGTGATAGTGTTTGGTTTGACTCCTTTCTTGCACATGCACCTCAACAACTTGTTTGCCATAACCACGTCCCCAACCTTAACCAATGACCCAACCAAAATATTGTAGCTCACCACGCTTGGCAAAACCCCTCTATCAAGCATTTCGTCATATATTTTACAAGCTTCATCCAAGTTGCCTTCCCAGCAATATCCCTTCATGATTATATTGTACGAAACACAATTTGGAAAAAGACTCATTTCAGAGCTCCGTCGAAAGATGCTCACGGCGTCTGAGAAACAACTTACATTGACAAGGGAATTAAGAAGAGAGTTGAAGGAGAACAAACTACGTGTACAATTGAATGTGGGGATGTCGATAAACAGGGCAATTGCCTTCTCAGGGAAACCAGCCTTCACATAGTGTTCAATCAGAGCAACAAAAAGGTATTCCTGGCAGCGGAGACAGGACTCTTTTATGCAAACTAAAAGTGAATCAACAAGGTCAAACTTTTGTGAGCGAGCAAGTTTATAAATGAGACAAGAGTATGAAGGGTAGTCAGGCTTGATGCCGTATTGGATAGAGTGGTGGAAGACGCCAAGAGCTGCAAGGGGGTCGTCCAACATTTTGAGTTCAGCCAAGAGGGTAGAAGGCTTAAGGTGTCTTGAGGGCTGCTGAGGCGATTGCTTGAGGTGCTTTCTGCAACGAGGTTTGGACATGGGATGATGGCGCTTGGAAGGGAAGGATAGTAGGCCTCGTCCCACTCTGAAGAGCATTGGAACACCCAAGAACCAATTATTATCTCATTGTACTATCATCTGCAATCAAGAGAGCACTTCATATATACCTAAAAAACCACAAATAATAAGCAAAAATCATTATAGAGCCCAAAAAAATAACAGATAATAGATAAAGTGCCTATTACTCCGAATCAGAAAATAGGGTTAGACATGACGTCAAATTAAAAATTGTAAGACAAGACATTTCTTGCATTACTAGACATAAATAGCATTCTCTTCAACTTAAAAATGTTATTTTCTCAAGTACACAAGACTAAATGCTAATTGAAAAAAATGTGACACTTTACCAGGGTTGTTGAAATATAAAAATTTATACACTACAGCGCCAGTTTTACAAAATATGTGGTATGACACTACCACATACCCAAAATCAATTCAAGCCAAAACTGAGTTCCTATGATCTCTATCCACCATAACAAAATTTAATTTTAGGAACTTAGCATGAATGTATATCAAAAGTAATTCTCGCAAAGGACAAAAGAGACAAACAGTACCCAAACAAGGACTCTTTAACAAGCATTAAGTTCGAGCTCAACATTTCAATTAGAATTGAAAATTCGACAACCCTGCTTTACATAATCCAAAAAGCCAAAATGTTCAGGTTTTGAAAGAGATTTCTCATCTTTAGGACTGAAAAGAAAATTTAAGAGGCATAGGAGATAGAATCTTTAGTAAAAGACCATTTATTGTTACGAACAAAAGGAAGGCAGATAAATCAATCACGAGAGTGAAGAAATAATAGACTAAAATCACACTAAAGAGAGTTTTTTAGCTGATTAATGGAAAAACATTACACAACACAGGAGTGTTTTGTCATCCAACGAAGATTGCACAACACAGTAGTGTTTCGTCATCCCCCTTTCGTTCATGATTAATTCTTCCCTTTCATTTGTTTATTTAAATTATCCTCCATCAACCTCCAGAACACGCTCTTGAATTCGAATAACTATCTAGAGCTTATCAAGCTTTGAAAGATAAAAGTAAATTAATTTTTCTTAATCACTATGAAACTATACAACAGTTAACTTCAAAGCCAGTTGCCGCTCCCAAATAGCTATCTTACAAGCAGTAGCAAAACATGGACATGAATAAACATGTTCTCCAAATAATTCATACAAGCTTCTTTCATTGGATGACTCAATGAATAAGTTCTCATATGATTAGATATATATATATATATAAAGCAACTACAAATAGCAAATTTCAAACAAGAAACCCACTACCCCAATGTGATAAAAATTGCTTCTTTGGAATTCAAGAGAAACTAAAACATCACCAATCAACCGAATCCTCACTAACAAAGCAAACCACATATAGTGGAAAAGAAAGGAGCAAGATTGATTGATCCGAGTGCACACCTCTTGCATCAAGGAAGAGCGACGATGGAAGATGTGGCGGCCGGCATATGAACGCCAACAACCAAGTCGATCTCGAGTTTTGCATCCCATCAACTCGATTTCTTTGCCTTGCATGAGATTGTTTGTGTACGCCCGGGCGTATGGAGGGCGCCTAGGGCCACACAGCCCACACCTACGTCCTCTTGTATGGATGGGTGGTTCAATAATTCAATATAAATTGATCAGTATCAAATCAATTTATATACAATCACGAACTAGCTTTACAAACTAGTTTAGGATCAGATATAGTTTTGAACTATTGAGATATATGTTACATCTAAAATTATTTGATTTTAACATAAATTTGTAGTGATTTGATCCACATTGAGAGGTTTATTAAGTGGGTATATATTGCTGCAAAGAGAAAAGCTTACCTTGAAATACCCATATAATAAGGAGCTTAGATAGTAAAATTGATGAATTTATTTCCTTCTCAGAAAGCCTACAATCTGACGAATTTTGATGACCATTCAATCATTATAAAATATCCTCCTAATTAATTTAATAGTTAGAAATGGGAATATTTGGCCATTTTTAAACTTATGAGCAAAAAAAAACTCTTTCCTCCTACACAGACAAACAATACCTCTTGAACACCTTAATAAGTTTGTAAATACTAACTTGCATTCAAACATAACAAATTCTGAAACTAGTGCGTGGCTAAAACTTTTCCTTTAAAACTTGCATATTCGAACAATTAACCCATGTGACAAATTGTTACTGTTTTGACACCTATTATTGAAATTTCCGCCGACAAATTCGCCAATAAAAGTCACGGAAATACCCCTTTTTGTCACCAAACAGAATTAGGTTTTTCCAATAGTGCACCCATTGTCTATATATGTAAACATTCATATAAATGCATTGAACAAACGCTTTTGAGTTTGTGAGAACTTCTCTGCTCTGGGAGAAAGAAAGATTAAAAACACTAGTGATAGCTAAGAGACTCATCAGAATAACAGCACTATGAGCAGAGAAACTAAGATCTTTCTTAACCTTATCCTTATTCCTCACTTCAGAGCCAAGCTAAAGTGGCCAGCAGCAATTATCAGTTGCTCCCATATTTAACATTCATTAAGCATAACTCAAATCATACAAATATCACTTCATCCACTAGCATTTATCACGTCAAACAATCAATCTTAGTATATTGTGTTAATAATTATTAATTTTAAATAATTAAATCAGAGATAATTATACCTCGCATTCTTGGCAATAACCTGAAGTTTGATCAGGGTTTAACTGGATGAATTCAGCACAAGATTGGCAAATTCCAGCGAATCTGGGTTTTCTAGCAACTGTTGCCGGCGGCGGCAACCAGCGGGACGGCAGTAGTATGGGGTACTGTTGGCACCGGCTGGGCGAGCCCGACGCGTCTACCACGTCGACAAGGTCGGCGGAGGCGGCGGCTCGCCGGGAAAAGGGCAAAACAGGGGTGGTCGGTGGTGGGGTGACGAAATCCGGCCGGGATGGGCGGCGCTGGGCTCCTGCTCCGGTCGGGGATGGTCGCGGGAGGGTCGGCAACGTCGAGGCGGCGACTGGATGGCGCCGGCGACGGTCGCCGGATGCGGGATCGTCGACGGGAGCGCGGCGCGGTTGCGGCGGCTTCGTCGCCTCGTGGAGGCCGGGCGACGGCCGGACGGCGGGGAATTGGTCGGCGATGTTCCGGCGGTGACCGGCGGCGTCGATCGGAGGTCGGCGGTGCAGCGTGGCGGCAGGAGGCGGCGGCGTAGGCGACGTAGAGAGGAGGGCGGCGTCGAGGAGTTGGGAGGATATGAGAAGCGTCGGCGGGAAGAGAATGACGGCGGGTGGCGAATATCGTAAATAAAAGTTTACTTCGAGCTCGATTTTATAGTAAAAATAATAATTAATTTGTAATAAATTTTAAAAAAATCAAAAAATAAGAAAAATCTTATAAAATATAATACTACATCATAACAACACAATAATATATTCTATAATTAATAACCCATCTAAATTGCCCTATAACATATCACTAATATATTATTCGACCTAAAAATAATTATACAATTAAATACATTAAAAAAATATTGCATACTTTCGTATACTCTGATAACTCATTTTTCATCATCTTTCTGATGTTATTATTATATACTCAAGTATACTTAACCATTATCGCTCATAATTCATGGCTGGCTTCGGCTCAGCACGCAATTCATGAAACTGACTCGACTCAAACTGATAGTTGAATCGACCGATTCGCTAATGAAAACTATAACTCGAGTCATGGGTTTTACCCATTGACTTAATGATGGATGCTGGATCATGTAGGAACCTGATTATAGGTATAATATTTTTATATATGTATTTTTATATTATACTTTATCTTGGTAATGAACTCTAAATATTTTGGCTATCTTATCCATGTTTTTGGTAGTCTGTCTCTTATATAAGTCATAGCATGCATAATTTGTTAACCTTATAATTTTAGTTAATTAAGCCATGATAAATAATTAAATTATTGTGGCAGAGATTTTCTACAGGTAACAGACTCATATTAATTAAAATTGGTTTTTGTTCTTTTATTATAGTAAAATTATTTTTTAGAATTTATATTAATAGTCAATAATAAGATTTATCTACAATTTTAAATGTATTTTGAGTAGGCAAGTGATATTATATATATTATTATATTATATTATCGAGTCGAGCTACGAGTCGAGTTCGAGTAGAGTTCGAGTTATAACTGAGTCGAGTCAAGTCAAACACTGCCTTACTCAAACTCGACTCGTATGATTCGAGTTAGAGTTCTAACATTTAAATGTCGAGTTTCAAGTCGAAACGAGCCGAGCCAAACACTAAATACTCACGAGGTTGCTCACTTAATTAACAGCCCTAATTTGAATGAGAAGATGAATTTAGAATATAAATTTTTATTTTATAAATAAATTTTCATTGAATAACGAAATTGATGTAATAGTTTAATATCTTATATACCGATTGCAATGAACTTTAAAAATATATCTTATTTGAACAGGAAGATGAAGTTAGAAGTTAAAGTTATTTTTATTTTTATGTTTTAAAAAATTGAGGTTAGTGAGATTCGAACGCATAATCCTTTGTAGGATTTTAAGGTATTTGAATAAATATTGTTGGAAGAAAAATTAAAATAAATCTTAATTATAATAAAAAATATTAAAGGATTATGAACAAATCATAATTATAATAGAAAGTGATATTTTTAATAATAGAAAATAAAAAGGTAATTAAAACAATTAGTTGACACATGACAAAGCAAACCATAATTACAATACAAAAATAAAATTATTATTAATAGGAAATAAAGAGTAATATTATAAAATAATTAGATGACACGAGACAATGTAAAATAAATTTTAATTACAATATAAAACTAGTAATGGATTCAAAACAAATCAATTTACAATAGAAAATTAATTTTTTTACTAATAAGGAATAAAGATAATATTTAAAAATAATTTGATGACACTGCACCGAATTAAATGATCGAATTAAAACTTAACAACATTCTTAATTGAGGACTTTATTTTTATCCATCTATTGGATTACAATATTATTTAGACTAGGAAATGTGGGTCCCTACGTGCGTCCAAAGCGACAAACCTAATACTTACCAATTATCCATTACCAATTACTATTTAGTAAATATGAACACACTTTTTTGTATCTTCAATGAGGTTCATATTTTGTCATTTATTTTTGGTGCCTTTCAACATTTATTTTTTGTTTCTTCAGAAACGTTCGCCCAGTAGCGTTTCTTTTGTAACTTTTGGTGAGCATTTTTTTCGTATTTTTGTGACTATTTTTTGTGCCCTTTGGTGACCATTTTTTATACCCATTAGTATCCTTTTTTGTAAAAACTTACATGAACTACAACTCATAATATGAGCGTACGCCTTTTGTTTGGAGCAATTTAGTAGGTTTTAATATTTAAAATTTACATAAATAAGTAGAAAAATAAATGATAAGGATGATTATAAATTTTTAATTACCTTTTATCCTTATTATCAAAATAATTATAATAAAAGTTAATTTTAAAATATCTATTAACTAATATATATTTTAAAAAATCTAAAAATAGGTCACAAGAATGTTTAAAAAAAAGATAAAATTTTATCAACTCTTACTTACACGATTCTACTTTCAACACATAAATAAACATTATTTTGTGACACTCACTAAAAAAGTTTAAATTAAATGTGTAGTTTTCATAAGCTATATCAGGTATAGCCCACCTTAATTTCCCTCCTATATAGATAACGACTAGCATGTTCTGAGCCACCGGCTAAGTGTTACAAAATTAAATAAATTTTCTCCTAAGTTAATTTTTTATTAAATTTATCAACATCATAATAAAATTCATGACTTAAAATTGTTTAAAAAATGCAAATTAAATCCATACGCAAAGAATTAGTTAAGCTTAAGATTCTAAATCATGTCATGAAATAAAATATAAGATAACCAATAATCGGAATAAACTAAGACCCACGACATGGACCAAAATCTCACTACCACGCAAACAAGCTAGAAATATGATAACAACTATAATAAAAAAATTAAGAGTCTAATAAAAGTGTCCTCTAGTTGTCCCCAACTCTAACCTATTCGTTCATGCTCGTATTTGGAAGACAATTTACCATTAGTGATGAAAACACTAAGTTGTATAATTAGAAGAAACAAATCAATATATTTCACAACATAATTAATCAAATCTTTTAGTGATTATGAGGTTATACTGAACTTCAATTATCTTTGGAGGAGTGGTCACCCCACTCAGTTACAATCTCATGCATACGGACACATGTTATATGACTTATGATATGTAATTACCGATATTTATGACTGACTCACCCTCTCGATATCACAAATACATAATAAAATTGTTTTACATTCTTGTATCATGTCACCTCTCGATATCACAAATACATAATAAAATTGTTTTACATTCTTGTATCATGTCACCTTTTTCACTATAGGGGGCAAGTATTTTATTTTTCAAATAATTTTAAGGGTACAACCCCAATTCAAATTGAGTTAATTCTTTAATCGCGGTTATGGTCAGTGCATGGAGGTCGAATCTGGGCTTAGGTCGAGTAAAATTGCATAAAAAGAATATACATTTCAAGCAAGTACATAGACCTAACACAATATCATAGGTTAAACAAGTATATCTATGTTAAAGACTAAACCCAAAACCATAATAACTAGTGGATTAAGAAAATAAAGCTAATACTATTTATTCACACTCACCTTAAATATTCATTAATAATATTTTATTACTTATGTAATTTAATACCAATTAATTTATCTTAATATCTTTTATAAACAATTTCATACCCATTAATATCACCCTCACTTAAACTAAACTGATTTATTTCCTCAAAATCCTCGGGTTTTATGATATATATTATTATATATATATATATATATATATATATATATATATTATTTGGGGCATATTAATATTAAACTTATATAGGACTCACATTTTCTTCATAAATATTAATTTAAAAAACGTTCTCTATTTCTTATTTTTTTATTTCTTAATAAAAGTTGTTTCTCATTAATAATCTTAATTAAAATTAGGTATAATTTTATTTAAGCTACACTTCGTATAAGTAATATAAGCTACATATTTAATTTAAACATTTTTTAGTGGTTCCATAAAATAATATTTATTATATATTAGAAGTAGTGTGCATGATGTAACAACCTGGATTTTCCTAATATAAACCCAAAAAATAAGGTGGGGCTATACTTTGATTGTCTCTTGAGTCTTCTCTACAAATCTATTTTATATTGGTTGCTTGCGTTTCACATGCAAAAGAGGATATCCATCAAGTACAGAAAGGTTGAAACTCCATGGTTCAAACTGAAGATCTACTTGGCTCATAATTAATAATTTATTGAACAATCTCTCTCTGTTGTGTTAGTTGTTGAATGCACCATAAAAAACACTTGTCTGAATTCTAACATATCAATCAAAACTAAATTCAATTTTGCTCTCATACATCCGCCCGCCCTTGCATACATAAAGAAAGAATTGAAGTGTGGGCAAAGCTATTCCTGTGACAGTTTTGGTGGGGCACATCGGCAAGGACACTTAAAACCAATCTATCTGAAAAAAATGGAATTAAATTTATTTACACATATTTACATCATGTTCGGAACAGAACAACAATCAGATCGGCAAAATTGGGGTGCATCACCCATCATGAAAAAGGAAAAAGAAAAAAAGTTATACATGTTTTGAATACTGCTTCCCCAAGCAGGCATTCGGCCAAGCGGAGACAACCATAAAGTTAGTTTCTCAATGTAAAGAGGATACTGCTTGCGTTTTGCCATTGTCATCCATTCAAGTACTCAGCCCTCTGCACTGCGTCCTTTCCCCCGAGGCATCTTCTTTGCCCCAGCTGCAAAATGTACACATGAAATTTTACTACTGAGGAGATTGAAAGAGACAACATGAGAATCGGATAGATGTTTCTTTTGCTTTAATAAAACAGAAAAAATAAGTTGAGTAAGCTAGTGAGATAAAAACAGAGATCTTACAGTCCTCAATCTCCGTTGACTGGTAGTAATGAGGAGCAATTTCAGCTAGCCATTCCCTCTTTATTTCTGTCACCTGCACATTGTCGGTGAAAAGGTACCAACAAGTTACTATCATATGTAGGTGGTTCAATATTAATTTGAAGACGAAAATATGCAGCTTCATCATATTAGTCACCATTTAGCATTTTCGTTATTACTGCAGTCAAAAGACACATAAAAGAGGCAATTCAAATGTTTCCATCATCAATATCCTTTCTCACATATTTAATACCACTGACCTTTACATATTATATTGATGTAGAGCACATTCTAGTTCACATAAACTCTTGGACATGTTAACTGTTAGAATTTGATACCGCCAATGTCAGTTTAAACCCAAGTAGATAATTTGACAGAATTTTCATTAAAAACACTTGTTAGTTGTCACTACTAAGGATATATTACAGATTTTAACACCACCATTGTTTTATTTCTAGTACTTCATGTCAAAACAAAGTTCTGAGAACTCATCGAAAAAGGTATACCTGTCTCATGTACTCTTTTGTCGTGAGCACAAGTTCGTGATACAAAACAAATCTAGGAAGAACCTACAATAGTAGGGCAACTTAGTAAGCATTATTTCATAATAAGGACATTAAGCCTCATCTACCAATAGAAAGTATATAATAACTTCTCAATGCCAATGCCTATCCGATAAAGCTTTTGCTTGTTTCACCAAATTTACAACTAATGAAAATATAAAATATGGAAAAAAAATATCACGGCTAACTAGGATTCCACAAGTATAAAAATAATGGTCCATTCAAATTCACTTAAAAGTAAAATGCTTAGTTTAAACACCTGAGAAAGGCCAGAGCTAGGATGAATATGCACTGTTTGTGGGTTTTTCACAGTTCGGTAAGCACCACTTTTTTGTAACTGAGCAGCATGATAGAAAAAGCCTAGAAAAAAAAGATATAAGAAAAGGTAAGAAAAAGACAGAATGGACAATAATGTTTGCAAGAGAAATGTTGCTGTAAACATACCCGAAGTTATTGCCTTCTTAATTGCATCAAGATCATTAGAGTCGGACGTGAGCTCAATTTCGACTCTCTCCAATAATCCCTCCAATTGATCTCTAATATCTCTAGCACGTTTCATGCTCCTAACCTTAAAAAAAACGAAATTAGCCCACAACTAGGAACCCATATTTTAATAATTAAAATGTTGGTTTCCACAATCTCTTCCACGTCCCCAAAACCCTCATCTTCCCATTCCACTACCTTTGCTTCCAACGAATCCAGCCTAACATCTTTCCTACCCTCCTACATTGTAGTTGCAGCGAACATTGAGATTATTCAGAAACAACTAAGAATCTTATTACTTGACAAGACTGGTAATCTCAACTCATGAATGAGTCAAGTTTCATTGCCAACAAGAAACCAGAATTTTGAGCAAATCTGACCAAAATTCATCGAGAAAGAAACATTGCTGGCAGGGTGCTGGTAAAAGAGAATGAGACAGGGTGCTGAAAAATGTGCATGGAAAAACAACATGGCATAAAAACCTACCTGAATGTAGTTTTCATAACACCACTGAGTTGAGAAGTTTGTTTCTTTCCAAGAATCATAGACCTGAAACATTCACATCCATAAAGATTAACCAATAGAAAATAAATTAATGGCTCAGCAGTTCTAAGTACCATAGATTACAAGCAAAATTCTGTTGTTCTTATTCATATCTTTTTATAAGCCAAATCATAGTAGAATTATACAGCAACAATCTCAAAAGTACCTTAAGCAATGCAATGTGATCCCCAACGTTCCCTGTGTGAAAATTCATCCTTGCATTGTCAGCGTGAACTTGTTTGTCCTTTGGTCGGTAAAAAATGGAGTTCCCAACTGACAACATAGCGGCAATAGATATGACCTCTTCTGAACACTTGTATTTCTCTGAGGCTACAATCATTTTTGACAACATTGGATCAAGAGGGAATTCGGCCATTCTTCTCCCCACTTTAGTCAGTTCACCCACGCTATTTAAGGCACTCAAAGCAAACAACATCTCAAGAGCCTTTATTAATGCCTCAGATGGTGGCGGATCCATGAAATCAAAATGCACCAAATCAGAAATTCCCAAACTTTTGAGAGTGAGGACAACATTAGCTAAGTTCGTCCTTTGTATTTCTGGCACGGCATTGTCCTCCAAATCATTCTGATAATTATAAGCAGTGTATAAGCGGTAGCATTTACCAGGCCCCGTTCGCCCAGACCTACCAGCCCTTTGTAGTGCAGATGCCTTAGATATGGGGTTAATAAGTAAAGATTCCATTCCTGTCCTAGGGTTGTAAGATTTTATCTTACAAAAACCAGGATCAATAACATATCTTATTCCGTCAATGGTGAGTGATGTCTCAGCTATATTTGTTGCCAACACAACCTTCCTAGCCCCTTCTGGTGTTGGCTCAAAAATCTTAGCTTGAAGCTCGGTTGGCAGGTTTGCATAAATTGGACATATAATGAGTTCAGCAATTTTTGTTCCCAAACCCCTTGTTCGGTGCTTCAAAATTTCTTCAATAGTTTCAATCTCCTCTTGTCCTGTCAAGAAAACAAGGATATCCCCAGGAGCCTCAGTCACATGTATTTGAAGAACTGAGACCACTGCAGCATCAAGATAATCTGCTTCTGGGGATTTAGTATATAGTATCTCAACTGGATATTTTCTGCCGGGGATCTTAAAAATTGGAGCAGAATCAAAGTAATCACTGAACTTTTCAGCATCCAGAGTTGCACTAGAGATGAGCAACTTTAGGTCACTTCGAAATCGAGCAATGTCCTAAAAGTAATGAACAAAATTACTTGTGAATATATTGCATGAAATGAAAAATACTGAAGATGACTAAAATAATTACGCATCTCCCTAACAATGCCAATAAGATTCACTTGATGTTTTCTACTATAACAGTTCACATAAACAAATTGCAAACCTCTTACCTTGACTAAACCAAACAAAATATCCGTAGACAAAGTTCTTTCATGAGCTTCATCCACCATGATAACACTAAAAACAATTCAAATATCATAAGCAAGTGTTAAAATAATGTCATAACTAAGTATATCCAAAAAATAAAATCTGCAACCAATACCTATAGCTGGCCAAATCTGGTTCACCAAGAAATTCACGCAACAGCATTCCATCCGTCATATATTTGAGCATTGTTTTCTCTGAGGTGCAATCTTCAAAGCGAATGGAGTATCCAACCTAAATAGAACAAAATAAAAATGCATAAATTTTTTAAGACAAAATCTAATAAACAAAACTTTGACACCAAACTGCCCTGAATTTAGTTTCATTAACACTCAAAATACGATGAATTCGACTCAAATATTGTTATGCATAATATGAATTCGATTCAGTAAAAAGAAAAGTTTCTTTATGATTAACTCAAGTAGAGTTAAACACCATGCTGCCATAGCCCATACCTCATGCCCAAGTTTAACGCCCATCTCTTGAGAAACACGAGCAGCAACACTCATAGCTGCAACACGTCGTGGTTGGGTACATCCAATCTAAATTAGACAAATTAAGAATAAAATATTATTCTATTTTTTAATAAAGAGCTAATAATTAAAAGCAAATTTTGCATTATCGAAAGCACAAGATAGTATACTTAAGCATACCATAATCATTAAATTTCAATGTTAAAAAATGAAAATGTCAACCCTTAGAAAAGACAAGTTAAAACAAGAAATGATAATAAAGGAAGATAGCTCAACATAACCATGGGCCTTGAGAGATTAGGAAAATTGAATTAATTTTATACCAATAAGATAATGAAAATAGTAGTGATATGACAAAGAAAGTAGATGAATGTAGCCCTAAACTAACAAAAATAAAGTACCATTCCACGTTTTGTATACCCCGCTTCATGAAGATATTGAGGAATTTGAGTAGTTTTTCCGGAACCAGTTTCACCAACAATGACAATAACCTGTTAAAAATTACATCATCAATACCATGAACAAGTATAAACTCTTTCCTTGATAATACTCTGTGCCATAAACTCGAACAACAGAATAGATATGGAAAGGAAAAAGCAAACACACACCTGATGTTCCTGAACAGCCTGCAGTAACTCCTCCCGGAATGGATATATTGGAAGTGTTTTGCGGTCATCCTGTATAACAAAAGAAATGGTTGCATAAATGATGAATAAGTACAAAAAATATATTGATCATATTAAACTACAAGGAACTCCCCGAAAGCTCAATCTACACATATTAGGTTGCCCTTTTACTTTTCAAATCAGTGATCATATTAAAAAGCAATCCTTTTTATCATGTGGTTTCTGGAAAAAGCTCTTCCTCTTTTGTGACCATTATGTCCATAATCGACAATACATAGGCAATCTATTGCTGACAAGTGAAAATGGTGGCTCTAATGTTACCGGTGATTATCATGTTGAGGACCTGCTGATTGCAACTGATCACCAACGTATCACCGGTAAGTCACAATTCGACAAACCATGACTACAAATAGAACTATTGGAAGAGATACTTTAATCTAACTATTCTCTGACATAAGTTTTAAACAGAACAATAGGGGCCTGGTATAATAAATAATGACAAAATGCAAATATATAAACAAATAAATGGAACAAAACAACCCTTCATGCAGAAAAGTAGGTTACATACTTGAAGTTTTTGTGCAGCTAACTTCCCAGTACTCTCAGTCTCTTTGTCAATCATTTCATCTTCATACGGCTTAACAAATACAAAATCAAAAAATAAAAAATGATCATCCATAACAACAAATATATTTAGAAATTTAATGCACGGCTCCTTCCTGAACATACCTCCTCATCATCAATCACAGTAGTTTTTATAAATTCAATTTGATCTTCAAACATATACCTACAATGAGAATAAGAAAAATCAACACTGTTAACATCCATCTCCATGCAATATTCTTCCCCGCTGTGGTCGGGATAAAGCATGACGACTTTGTATGGCAGAAATAAAAAATCATTGGATGAAAGAAACAGAATACTTACTCATATTCCTTTTCGTTGTTTCGCCTAATTTTTGACCCAAACTTCATTGTTGCCTTGCCTGTACATATTTACAACAAATTAGGAAACAAATATAATAATCTTGACTGAAGCTAAAGAATGTGCAAGTAATCACGTCAATCACTGTCAAGTGAACAGCTTATTAAGAGGGGAAAAAGGACAATCCCAGGGGAAACAACGGTTAACCACTTTGACACTAGCATGTTGCGTTCTGTTGTAAACAGCCCTTCTGGAAGCAGTTTTACAGCCTCAAGTCCTGGCCGGCAGGCTCAATCAGATGCGTCCATTTTTTAAAAAATGCAACTTACCAATTTGATGTTCCTCCCATGCCTCTTGCTCTGCAAATGGATTCATCTTATCTTTAGCATCAGGGTCTCTACATAGCCAATAAAAGAACATAAAGTGAGCATCATGTAAAATATAACAAACTAACTTGTGAATAAAAAGTGACATCCCTCAATCCAGCAAGCAAGATTAATAAAACACACCTGTATCGTTGCAAAGCTGCAGCAAACCTCTTCTCTTGATTCACACCTCCATCTTGATCATATGCATCTGGCATACGGTACTGCAATTAATAAGAAAATCTGCAATAGTTATTACAGTAGAATCAAACAATAATCCCCAGAAAGTAAGGTATATAGCTGTTGCATTCAATATGTGCCAGAAAAAAAAAAAGAACACACCCTTTAACAACACTCAACAAGATGTACTTAACTATTTCGTGTACAGTAGATTGTTCATAAGAAAAAATTCATACATGAATGATGAAACCACAAACTAATGACATCATAGATTATGGAAAAACACAAAACCGAATTTTGAACTTAAAAGTAATTACACCATCACAAAGGGTTATGCGAAATATACCTCATCTATATCATCCATGGTCTCCGTCTGCTTTTTTACAAGTTCATAAATTTCACGCTTGTGTCTGTAAAAAGTAGCGTGCAGTTAAAAATGTAAACCACATCCAACCACTATTTTGGTGCAAAAAATTAAATGGTGAGAATTCAAATCTAGAAAACATTTGATGGTCAAAAATATACTATATCTAGGTGAAATAAGCCAATATTATTAATTTGGCCACATATTTCCATCAAATTGTAAAAAGACACAAAGTTCACTTCTCATGTTAGGACACAGACTGTCCTTTCCACGTTTGTGGACAATTTGCCAACCCAGTAATTTACAGAGACATTTGCATGTGCACAAGGGATGCTTTAAAAAATAAAGTAAAAACAACCAAATTACTTATATAATAGTAATAATAATAATAATAAAGTAAAAAAATAAACCAGCTTCCAAACGAATTAGAAAATTTGATTTTTTTCATTATCGACAGCAAAATGGCCTAAACACACTCCTCCCCTATAATCGCAAAGATCCTCTCTTAAAATGTTTAATAGAATTTATAATATTTTTTTCACAAAACTAAAAGAGTGAGTTGTATATCATGATGGATAGACTACATTTATGATCTGCTGGACACGTGATTTTGTTCTCCATCCCAACTAATTCCCTGTGATTATTCACAGAGTTGAAGCTTATATAAGTTTTAACACATCTAAATGGCTATCTCGTATTCATAATCCATCCTACAAAGTATTATAGCAAAACAATTTATGATGACATGATGCCTTTAGTATATAATTCCAAACCAAAACATAATAGGGCAAGAAAAGATGGCAAAATCTCAACAGATTAAAAGAAAAATGTCAGAATTGGCAAACAACTGAATTACCATTAAAGACTCACCTCATTTCCTGGAGCTCAGGTTCAGTAAGCTTTACACCATCAAAGAGATACTGTTCATCTTCTATTTCATCCCTAGAAAACAAAGAAGATAAAAATAAGGATACAGAACGACAAAAGAACTTTAACAAGGAAAAAAACAGCCTGTCAATATAAATAGATTAAGATAAAGAAAAACATCGCAAGATACATTTCACCATACCTTAGTTCCTCCAACTTCTTTTCCTCTCTCTTTTCAAATACTCTTGTCTTGAAACTTTCCTGCAAGAAAAATGGACAAATTAAAATATTACAACCACCAAATTTTACCAGTCAAACCAGGACATCCCATGCCACAAGCTAATGCACCATAAATTTCTATAAAGAAACAAGGGACAGCAAGCTCAGATCCAAAAAGTAATTCATATTATCTTTTACCATACGGTTATCTTTATACCACATCAAATTATTTAAGATTAACGTCACAAAAGAAAACCAATTCATACTTACATGCAAAGCAAAAATTAGACAGCATGAACACCCCACAAGTATGATCATGCATACTACATACCGTAACATGCATTGTGCTTAAAGGCCAGAAAAATATATATATTTGACAATGTTATAACCCTGAAGAGGAAGACTAAAACATACACAACTACCATGATACAAGAACTGATAATTTAGTATTAAAACAGGTGAAATCCAAAAAAGATTCACCTCAAAGCTGATGTATCATCTTCTTCTTGCGCTTTATATCTTCGAATTGCTTCCTCTACCATGCACCAGTGCAGACACTTAAAAGTTACACCGTGAAAATTACAAAAACATTTCATGATTCAAAAATAAAAATAAAAGGGGGATACTACCTTCTTCTTTATGTGTCAGTTGTCTCTCTGTGAGCTGCAAATATAAAAAAAGATGCAACCATAGTAACCTTTTTTTAAAAAATATTACTTCAAAGGAATCTTTTGCAAACTTCTGATTTTTGTTTTAAAAACAAAAACATTTTGCTCCATGGCTGAGGCATAGGCTGTTTGTACCACTTTTCCTTGGGGATTTTATAACAAAACCTTTATAATAATTAACCAAAAAAAAATTGTGCGGGCTTTAAACATAGACATTACTTAAGAGTTATGAACACCTTATGGTGGGCAATGAGCCAATCCCGGTTATCTTGGGTGATCACAGTCCATAGACAGGATCAATGCAAGCAGACTTAAGTAGGACTGGCTCAGCTTGTTGTCTATTTTGTAATTCATTCAATGTTCCTAAACAAACAATTCGTTATACAACAAGAACTGAAGATTGACGTCATCCAATTTAGAAACAGAAGTTATCCGGTGCACTTCCTGAGCTCAACTCAACTTAGTTCAAATTCAATCGAGAGCTTGGCTTCAGGGCCTGAGCTCAAGCTTAATTCATCCCTCTTGAACTTGGTTTTGTTTAGGCAAATACAAATATAGTGAGCCAAAAAATCATAAATTGTGATGGTAAATATTTTAGGTTTCCTTTTGGTTTCGGTCTTCTTGGGTATAGGATACTTGTTTTTTACTTTGTGGGTTTTCTTGATGAATTTAAACTTCATAAAAAGAAAAAATGCATTCAGTCAAGCAAACTAAGGAACAACCAAACTAGGCTACAAATGAACTTATCGAGTCAAATTTAAATACCTTTCGTGTATTGGCAGCATCTCTAGCTCGGATATTCCTTTCTAACTGAGCTTTCTCTTCCTGATCACGAATTCTTGCTTCTTCTGACTACAAGCAAAAAATGAAAGTCAAAGCTCTAAAGCCTAATTTAAAATTATCAAAAAACAATTTGTAGGAAAAATCTGCATCAAAACCAACTTCATTGAAAAATAAAAAATGGAGACAACTTTATAAAAGATGGTTTGTTGCATCCCGAGTTTGCAATTCTAACTCACAACTTCACAAGGAAAGATGATATTGAAGTGAAATCTAGAAATATGGACATATATGATGTTGCAAGGCAATATATATATATATATATATATATATATGTTTGTATGTACATATATATATATATATATGTGTATGTATATGTATAGAAATTTAAGGAATTAGAATGCTAAATTTGGTGATCCACTCATAACAACACTTGAAATGCATGCCCTTAAATTAAAACTCACGTCTAGCACGTCTTCATCTATCTCTCTAGTAGAAAGCTTTCTGCGTAATTCTCTCTCTCTCTACTTGGTCAGACTCCTGCCACATATATTAAGTCACAGCAAAAAAATTAGGGTTACAAGAAGGGTAGGGTTAAAATGCAACATTACGAGCCAAATACTACAACATTCCATTGTACTGGGTAAAAGCTTACTTCTTCTTCAATCTCCTGACTATCACGCTTCCGTCTAAAACGTTTCTGTCGAGAGTCTACATTTCCAGATGGAGGTTGCATGGCAAGAGATGTAGTCAGCTCGGCACCTTTACTCGGTTCAATATCGTCATCCTCATCATCAGCATCTAAAAGAGCATATGTCTTTTGCTTTCTCGCAAGAATTGCGGCTTCCCTTCTTCTCTTTGATATCTCTGGAACATGATAAGCAATACGGAAGTAATGTCAAAGCAATCATAAGCTCAATCATTGCCCAACTCTGTTCTAACCACTACTACAGTAAAAAGAACAAAAATCTCACACAATTGGAGCATTCACCTGTGATTTTCAGCCAAGACATTAAAAACAAAATAAACATATTTTGCATCAACTTACATTCAAGCCACCGGCTTTATGAGGCACTCTACTGTAAATTTCTCTGCAAAGACTTGAGTTTCCTTTGAGGAAGGACAGCCAAACTTAACAAGCTCCCCCACAACCTCAGCAGGTGAAGAAGCCTTTTTAGCTGCAAAAAGACAACAAAAATATCATATGTTTTTTGATTCAATCATACACGGTGAAGTTGCAAAAACTTCTCAATAGTGATCTGTTAGATAATACAATAATTTAAGACCCAACTATCATGTTAAAGCCTAAGGGTCCGTTTAGTTGGAGTGAAAATAATGTAAATGAAAAATAATTTCATAGGAAATGGAAATGTAATGAAATGAAATGACACAGGCATTGTAAAGATTTCCTTTACATGATTGGATAGTAGGAAAATAAGATGAAAATTAAATATTTCTTTCGTATGTGTGTCTTCCAAAATTTCCTCCAATTTTTTTTCAAAAGAAAATTTTACTTCTTAAAATTTTTACATAGACTTGCTTTGACTGAATTTCTTAATAACTAAACACAAGGAAATTTTTATCTCCAAATTTTACATTTCTTCTATATGATTCAAGGACAACCAAAAAGACCCTAATGGTCTTACAAATGGTCTTGTATTATAAGTATAAATTAATGTATGACAATTAGGGCATTGCATTATTGCATTATCTACCAGCATCCTACACCTGAACATCTTACACAACAAATGCATCCAATCACCAGAATCTACCACAACAAATGCCCAAAAATATCACAAAAGCTTCTACAAGTTCACGAATTCCAAAAAAAGATGACTTACACAATCCAATAACAAATTGCACAACCGCCCCTTGGGAGTAACCGACAAGCCCGTGCAGCTTATCCGAAACCCAAGTCTTGAGCGCTCTTTCCTCCTCCATCCCTCCTACACAAAGAATCGAACACACCCGCATTGTTCGTCGCGATCAAAAAGTGGAATTGTACACGAAAACAAAAAAGGCGGCGATTGGAAAGCCTACCTCGAACAGGATTGGTGACCCTGCAACTTGGCCCTCCTTCGCCGACCAGGTGAAGAGCAGAGAGAGAGCAGCTCCGACGGAGAAGGTGTCGGGCGAGGGAAGCGGCGGTTGAGACACCCGCGGGTTTATGCTCTCTTTAATCTTAAGTTGTTAATAGCGTAGTAAACCCGGGTGGGTTTAGGGCTAAACCCGGGTGGGTTTAGGGCTAAACCCGGGTGGGTTTAGGGCTAAACCCGGGTGGGTTTAGGCTAAACCCGCTTGTGATTACCCTAATTATTTTACATAATTACGTTTACTCTATTAATTAGTCAGCTATATACCTTGTTAGTGCAGAGGATGCATCTGATTGGAGGGTCGAGAGGTTGGATGGATGGTGAAATTGATCAGCATTTTTATGCTGAAGACAAGTATTTAGTCCTCTTGATTCTTCCCTTTATATTAAAATTTAATGCTTAGAACCCTTTATATGTACACAAGAACTATTCAACTAGTTGTGAAGAAAAACCCTCTTAAATAGTGCTTTAATGGTAAAATATGGATTAAAGGCCTGTTTTGTGTAATTATAACATGGGTATCATTAAAATAAGTAGAATAACTTGTTTGGATGTTAAAAATTAAATTGTCTTGAGTTTATATGAAGTTTGGTACGTGAAAATCGTGTTTGAGAAGACGTAGTTGCAACAAGGTTCGAAAGAAGTCGCCTAAGGGCGCAAGTGTCGGTCTATGGGCAGAACCCTTGTGCCAAGGCGCAAGGGTGTTGGTTGTGTTTTGTGCATTTTTATTTGAAGGCTAATTAGCGGGATTAAGCTATTATAAATATTTAAAATAAAGCTAATAAATCGGTAATAGTCCTAGTTATTGATTGATGCTTAATTTGGTTTGAAAAACTCTTTGAGTGTTGTGCTTGTATGTGAATGCATAGCATGTCATTTGGGTTGTTTAATATACATTGTTAATGTATATTTTGGGGTTTTAGAAACCGCTTGTTAGCTGAGTTGAGAGTTAGTGGGGGCATTCAAAGTATGTATAACTCGTATAAGATGTAATTGATACACTAGACGGCCATTAATTGGTGGGGAGAGAAGAGAGGTTGCTGACATTGGCATGTTTGACATATGTAAGGGCTTTGCTCTCCTAACCAAAAGATATGGTCTAAGATTTCGAGGTTTGCGAAATGAAATAGCCCGTTACACACTTGGACACCGGAGTTTGGATGGGTATTGGTGTAATGTCATCCTAATAAGGACAATAATAACGTTTGTGATCACAATTAGAATTATTTTCTGGCAAATTGATCAAATCTGTCAGAGGGGGCTTAGGCGTAAACTCTATGATTAGTTATTATATATTATTATTATTATTATTATTATTATTATTATTATTATGTACTTAGTGATTTTATCGCTACGTGGAATTGCCTCCACAATAAATAACTAGCTAGGAGTGTACCCTAGGTCGAGACAGCGGTGTTGAGTCTTCAAATCAATTTGTGTAGTGTGGATGTTTGATTGGACTTTTGTTGGATTTATTTTGATTATGTATTATTAGTATTGGAACACCGTTCTTTCGTTGGGAATTGCTTGCTTCTGCGTATTAAAGTATAACTCTAATTATGTTATGAGTAATTGTGCATTAGAACCATTTTATTGTTTTCAAATTAAATTGCTATTGTGGTTCAAACGTTTAAATTTTATTTTGTCCTTGCCTTGCTATGCCTTGTGTGGTGATTTACTTGGCTTGGGATGCGAGTTGGACCCAATGTGCTCGTTAGGTTGTGGGTTGGGCGGGTCGTCACAGTCTCTAAACTTTAAATTATAGTTTATAATAAGTTTTTAATTTAACTTGAGTTAACCACCTTTTTATTATCTTAATTTAGAGAAGACATGTTTGTAGAAGGAAATCATGTTCTAAACATGGTATATCTTAAGTATTCCATCTAGATAATTATTAAATCATAGGAACTACTTAGTAAATTTAATTACAACAAGTTTAGACATGATTTAACATCTTATACATCAATTCATTTTTTAAACAAACATGACATGCATAAAAATATAAGAAAACATGCAAACAACATGGAATATGAACATGATTTGTGAATCTATGCTATTAATTTCTTATAGTTGGAATTGCTAACATTTTTTTGTGTTTATCTAAATCTGTGCACCATAATCCGCTCCTCAATCCTCCCCACAAGAGAGAGCACGAAGAGAGAGAAGGGCGTCTGAGTAGAGAGAGAGGGCAACATGCTAGGGTCGCAAACAGGAGAGAAGTTCAACCCACATAAGCCGTATATACCTCACACCTTTCCTACTTGTCCAAACATCCTCTAATTAATTTTAAAATATCAAACTACCCCTAAACCCCTACAAGGATCCTAAATGGATAGACTTGGATAAACTTGTATATAGCCTTTGACCAAAATTGATTCATGAATCCAATTAACATCTTTGGTTATCTAAACATGGTTGCTTTCACATAAATCAACCTAAGGGTATAAAATAAGCATTTAACTTTCTGAACTGATAAATATGATAGACTCATTCTAGGTGATATAGACTCAGTTCACATGTGACCGTATCCAATTTGTTCACTATAAATTAATTCTTGTTTAATTTTTTATTCCATGAAAATGAACTTGATCAATTATCGCCAACCGTGATAAAATATTAGGACAATGATCAACATGACTAAACTCATTATAATCGACCATATAACGTGAAGAAATCTAAGAATCTGATATTAATCTTAACTAAAATTTACAAAGAAAAACTTTTATGGACTAAAAAAGAAAGACTATACTACTGATAAATTCTCTTCAAAAAGAGAAATTAAAATCTAATTAATAATGATAAAAGTACTAATTATTACATAAATGAGTTGTTTCTACATATTTAATGTGAATGTCAAAAATCTTAAAAAATATTGTATATTTTTAAGTAGATATTATATTATTAATATATCGAGTCAAGTATATAATACCCTAAATCTGGATTATACCCGCTTGGACCATATATACCATGTACTTTCTAAAAATCCTGGTACACATAAGTTATTTAAGACTTTGATATTACCTTATGGGGTATTTTGTTTATATGAAATCTATATAAAATTTTATTATGATTTTTTATTTGTTAGAATTATTAAAAGTAATAGAACTTATAAAACAATATTTGAGACATACAATTATTTTTAAAATTTATAATAATATTATTGGGTATTAAAAGAATAATACACAGTAGAAAAATATAAAGAAGGGTGGAGGAGGGGGCAGGACGCGACAAAAGTGGGGGTGGGTGGGAAGGGAACGAGACTGGTGTGACATCGCGAAAAAAAATTTGGAGAGTTGATTTTTTTTTAACATTTTAATGGAAACAATAAAAATTTTTCTAACATTTTATATATTTTTAACGTATACGACAATTTTAACGATTATCTTTAGAATTTGTTTATTTTCTATTAAATTGATCCAAATTAACGCAACCAAACTCCTTGAACTTAGGGGTGCTAATTGAGCGAGCGAGTCGAGCTCAACATGTGTTCGAACTCGGCTCAAATAGTTCGAAACTCGTTCGAACTCGGCTCGAGATCGAACGAGTTTTGGACATACATGCTCGAGTTCGACTCGAATATCTTTTATGTGTTCGAGCTCGACTCGAGCTTGAATATACTTAAACTGTTTAATTTTTGTGAACTTTCGCCAGTTCGTTAGCTCGAAACCAGCTCGATTAAAAGTCAAAAATACCTTACTTAAAAAAAAGTGAGGCCAATGTGGTTTGAACCTACAACCTTGTAGTCACTCAAGGTGTATTATTATATTTCATATATATATATATATAATATAATATAATATAAAGATTATATTATTATATTATTTTATCGAGTCGAGTTCGAGTCGAACTACAAGTCGAGTTCGTGTTACAACCGAGTCGAGTCGAGTTGAACACGACCTTGCTCAGAGCTCAGCTCGTAAGATTCGAGTTCGAGTCGAGTTAAAGTCGAGCATTTAAATGTCGAGGTTTCAAGTCGAGTCAAGCCGAGCCGACATTAAAGGCTCACGAGCTGGCTCGCTCAATTAGCAACCCTACTTAAGCTCATTATTAATACGTAGCATGAAAATAAAAGGACAAAATTGCCCTCGTATCGAAGAAAAGCTCGCTCTTGCGAGCCCGATACAGGGGAGCCCATCGGACAAACCCATGGACGCTGCAGCCGCCGCCGCCGCAGCCGCCGCCTCCGCCACCTCCAACGCCGTCGGCGAGGGAGCCTACTACCTTCACCACCTGCCCTACGATCCTCACCTGCCCGTCTACAACTACAACTACTACTACCCTCCCCAGGGTGGAGCCCCCGCCCCGCCGGCGTCGGCACCCTACTACCAACCGCCGGCTGCCAATTACCCGCCTCCGGTGGCCGGACCTCCTTCCTACGTCGAGACCGAAGGAGTCCGGCTGGGGGACCATGTGTACTCGGCTCAGCCCGTTCAGTACCACCGGGATCCCTCCGCGCAAGATGGGCAATTCGTAGCCGGTCATGCGGTCGGTACTTTTTTCCTTTCGTTATGATAATTTTTGGGGGATTTTTTTTCGTTAAACATTGGACCTTTGCAGTTGTTGGATTTTGGGATTGTTGATAGTTTGCTGTGTGGTATTGGAATTGGTGGGGAATTTGTGGGAGAAAGTCTGATTATTGCTGCAGTTGTTTTAGAGTTTGGGATTTGTTTGCAAAGTGAAGTGTTTATAATTATTTAGTTAGATTAATTTTCATGCTGTTTGATGTGTATGGAAATTTTCGCTTAGAAGTGTTTGGGTCTTAAATTTTTGCATTATTGCAAGTTAGTTGTAGCAGATGGTTGATGAAGTTGTTGTTTGAGAGGAGGAATTGGATGGCATTGTGTTTTGACTTCATTGTGTGTTATTACCATGACAAAGTTTTAATCATCTAGTGTATGCCGCTGTCAAGTTAATCCGTAGATAACGGAGAGAATCATTTATCTACCCTTCTTTGCTTGTGCACATCTTGCAAATGAACTATTGCATTTGGCTTGAGGATATTGTTGGTTTTTTCTTTTGATCTGATACTGTAAAGGGGAACATTAAGAATTTCTTTTTTGTTTTTTGTTTTGACATAGTAGTGTATGCCTTAGGTTTGCAAGTTTGGAGTAAAATTTTGTCTGTGGTATGTTCATCCATGAAAGTGTTTTGCTCATCATATTGACATTGTTGATCTAGGTATCGTGTTTATTGCTTGACTCTTAAAATCATGGATTTTCGGGGAAATCTTTTTGTATGCGTGAAACTCATGCGAACAGTGTGGTATATATGTGCATGTAAATTGCTTTCTTCTTTTGAGCCTAGTGACAAACGTAGTTGTGTCAGCTGAGCCAACAACAGCTGTTTTAGTTCAAGTTCTAGCCTAATGCATTTGTTCTTTCTTATCTAAATTACCTGTGCCCAGGTTGTAGGATTTGAAAGCATTTGATTGCAAAATCTAGCATTGTGAATCCTGCAATTATTTGTAAACCTAGATGTATACTTTTGTCACACTGGAGGAGACTATTCTCCATGTTTTTTAAATCAAACATGGTTATCAATTGGTGTGAATGTCGATGCTTGTTTATGTTTCTAAAGCGAGGTTTTTTTTTGTATTTTGCTCTTAGACCGGAACGGTGGCTATTAGCACGGAGCAGCCGATTTTTGTAAATACTCATTGGAACGGCTCTGCAGCAAGGCCCCAAGCTAAAAACAGTTTCAAACACAGGATCAAGAAAACGAAGGTTGTGCAGTCTGCTTGGTGTGGAGTCTGCAAAGTTGAATGCACTAGTAAAGAAGTTCTTCACCAACATAAATTGGGCAAGCGACATATGAAGAACCTTGAAAAACTCCATCAGCCAATGAACAGTCAAACCGTTGCTGGCCCTGGTGCAATTACACGTGACCAACCAACTGAAGGACAGGAAACTTCAACTTCGGGAACCAAAAAAGGCAAGTACCATCTGCACCAAAGTCCGAAGAGAACTTGGAAACTAAGAAACAGAAGATCATGAAAAGTGGAGCTGCCCCAGAGGCAGTGCGAATGTGCGCTATCTGCAACGTAGTGTGCAATAGCGATGTAGTGTTCAGTTATCATTTGGCAGGGCAAAAGCACGCATCTCAACTAAAGAAGCATTTGGAGGCGGCAGTTGCTCTGGGAGGTTCAGCCAGTGTCGTTGCTTGAGCAGGTTCAGAGAAGAGAAAGACACTCCATTGCCGGGATGAATGACTGCCAACATAATTATCCGCTGTCACGACAAGCTGGTCAAGTTGTTGAAAAAATAAATAAACACATGGGAATGACCAAGCAAGCTTGCATCTTGTATTTTGGCTGGGTGGTTGAAAAAAGATGTCGTAATCTGTGAAATATCGCCCCAGTAGTTCATGCCATGCATTTTGTAGGTGACCAATAGGAGATTCTGTAATCTGTAGAAGAAATGATCTAACCTGTGTTATTGTCTTTCTGCAGCACATTGCTATGACTTCTTATTACAGGAAATGAATATTGTTCATCATTTTTCAAGTAATTGGACAGACAGCTGAATCATTATATGTGCCACTGTACTACTTGGAAGAAACTTGTGATCAAATGTATCCTGTATATTTGGTTCATATCATAACACTACAGAACTATGTCAATTGGGCCTGATAATGGAACAGCGAGATAAGCAGATGGGCCGAAAGAGAAACGGCCCACCGACATTGGCAGCAAGAAAGCCCATTAATGAGATGGAGACGTATGCAGTCATTATTGGTAAAAGTCCATCGTACTCCAATTTGGACAACACGGGATTGACACAAAGCGAAGCAACCTCGATATCCTCACCCCCTCCCCCTTGTGCTTAATATAAATATAATAAAAATATAAAAATATATACATTAAAAGGGAGAAAATTTAGTATTAGCAAATATTTTTAGTCAACTACATTTAATTTAAACCTTTTTAGATTATAAAAATAGTTAGATGACGAGGATACTTTAATCTAAATAAGTAAAAATATAGGCATAATTTAAATAAATGGTTAAATTCTCAAATTACTAATATCCTATATTGATATTATCAAGCTTTCTTGTAAAAAAATCTCTTACTAGATTTTTTTCTCGCATAAGTTGCCTAGAATTTGATTGGGCCTAATTTGTTCATGTGGTAGATATTGAGTTTAAAATTAATGTTTATTATTATTTAAAGCTTTAAATATCATACTGATCATTATATTGAATTGATAACCAAGTGTTTAGTTTAACCAAAAATTTTGATTCAACCAAATTTTAATTTTTATGTTATTAATATTTGATAAAACATTAGCTAAAGTATTGTAGAACATTTTTAACAAAAAAATGGATTTTAAAAAAATTTAATGAAAAAACCATGTACAAGGGATAATATAATAATGTAAAAGCCCAAATTTACCGTATTAGAAGAGTGTTGGATTTATCCTATATCACTCATAAATAATATTGGTAACTTGTACGTAAGTTAACAGAAAATTATTACTACTTAAAATAATTTTTAGATTAAAAAAAACACATTACACCTATTTTAAATCACTTTTAATTTGTTTGTTGCAAAACCCTTGTGAGGCCCAAGTGGGCTTAACAAAAAAAAAAGTGGTGTACAGTGTTTATGATATTTAAAACTATATAAAATTGGTAGTGTATATGATATTTAAAATTATATAAAATTAGTCTTAGTGTAATGACAGTGACAGCTTAGACTCGTGGAGATAAACCCATGTGATCTAATCTTTTTCGAACCCCACATTTATGGGAGCTATATATATCCCTTTTTTATTAAAATCAAACACTCTATTTTTTTTAAAGCAAACCCTATTTTATATATATCCTAATTATATATATATATATATCTAATATTATAAATCGAATTCTTGAGTCATTTGCAGGCATGAAAAGATTGACGTTCGGAAGTGAAGATAGATGAGATGGACTTGTCTCGTACAGCCAAATGCTGCCACGTGTGAGTATGTTGTATATCAAATTATTAGCATTTGGCATACACAGGGACCAGCAAGTGCCCACAAAACCACTAGGGTGGTGACCGTCCTACTACTGTTTTGTACCCTTTTCTTTCTTCCCTTAGGTCATCCTTACCCTTTCCATGCTGAGAGTAATGGTATAGTCCTGTTCACGACAGTCCTTGTGAAATGACTGCTTTACTTACCACTTAATTAAAAACTGTACCCAACTACAAATTATGCATCTTTTCCTTACTTGCACTTATCACTGTTCCAAACAATATTGGTAGCTTAGTTTTATGTATTAATATATGCGTGTTACACGTATCAATCAAACAAAAGGAGGACTATTAATTAACAAGGACATTTTCGCTAGTTTATGTACTTGTGTTTATGTAGCATGTATGATTGTAGTCCTTGTCTCGCTAGAAAAATAGTCCCATCTCTTTGCCGTGTACAACCTATATATTGGGTGTATATAGTAAGTTTTTTCTCCATAAAACATTAACGCCTTCATCTTCAATCCTTGGAAAAACCCACAAACCACACAAACTACAAGAAGATAACTGGTATCAGTGCCTAACTGATCGCTCTTTAAAATAACCTATCTCAAGCTATTACTTTACTAGCCCTTGTTTACTATCATATGTTCTCGATAATATTCTATGCCAAGTGTAAGTTCAAGGAGTACTTAAAAGAACATATATTAAGCTCCAAACAAATATTAGTCAATTCATATCGAACCATTCCCCTTCTATATTCTCCCTCACCATACCAACTTTGACGCACATAACTCGTCCAAAATCTTTACAGCACAATTGGCCGATAGCTCCACCTCAGTCTTTTGATGATCAGCGTATAAACTTAATAGAAAAAATAAACATCTGAAGATGGTGCTACTATGAAAAGCTTGAACTGATAATCTGAAGATACTCAACACATGCAGGGATTGTAACAATACAGCTGACTAATAATTAAATATGATGTTAAATGTGAAGCGAATGGAATTATATGTTATGTGTAATAAGAAGTGATAAAACAGCTAGCAAGCTACTCATGAATTAGCATGTAGAAGAAAATGTTAGAACAATATTAGTTTTGGTCCCACTCTGCGAGTGAATGCACCAAAAAACTCCCAACTTCCAAATGTAATAAGTGAAGGGAGTGGAAGCAGACCAGTATCAGTTCATGGTACTGTGGAGACATACGAGCTCAGTCACCTAAAAAAATATACATGAAACCAATCTACAAAACATGTTATGTACTATAATGCATATATAGTTGCAACTCCGGAGCTGTTACGTCGAGCATGCCTGCACATTAATTTGAACAATGGCTTATAAATTGCATGTACATGCACTTATAACTTATATTAGCTAGCTGATCAAAATAAACAATATATCAACAGAATTATTTATATATATGGGTATCAGACTAGCCATACAAAATTGTTTTAGCTGGCTATATGCTGTGAAAATGGCTCGCACAGATATAAGATAGATATCTATTACGTTCGAAACGTTAGATAATAAAGCATATTTAAAGAGTATAATAAACAGTAATAAAGCAAATTTGAAAGGCGGGAGATGAGACGTATAAATAGAGATCCAAACAACGTGAAAATTCATATAATACATGCAATAGTTAATCATGATATGCAACATAAATACACACATCAAATCAGATCCACAATATTGGACCCTGATGAAAAATACTGCCATCTCTCATTTTCATATCTAGTAGTTCAAACTCAATAATATTAATGCTCCAAATTAAATTGTGGACCGAAAAATCAATGCGCTTGTTAGGCAGTTATAGATATATAATAGATCAGATGGGGCAGTTATTGCATTGATTACTACGATAGTTGGCAACGCTCAAAACTTTCAATGCTTATCAAAGGTGACATGAAGCAAATACTATTGAGTTTATTTGTTATACATTTAGGGTGTATTTTATTACCACACATTATAAAACGACTAGGCCTGACCATTTTTTACCACTCTATATATATAACCATAGTGAACTTGCAAACAACACATCATAAATGATAAAACCACTGCTTATATATGACAAACCATGTATGTATAATTAACCCATGAACCAAAGTAACTTTCTTTGTAGTTTAACGCATCAATATTGACAAACAATGAATTAATTAATTAAACTGAAATATGGATTAGAGAAGAAAAAAATTGATGTATA
The DNA here is from genome assembly GCA_033002965.1 of Piper betle. Taxonomy (NCBI): domain Eukaryota; kingdom Viridiplantae; phylum Streptophyta; class Magnoliopsida; order Piperales; family Piperaceae; genus Piper; species Piper betle. Next base: position 102,785 of record JAURVB010002143.1, read on the forward strand.
AAGTGATGAATCCCTAATTAACGTACGTACATGGTTAGATGATGATCGGATTAATAAGCTCATGTGCTGCGCATGGTGGGAGGAACCATATCATCAAGGAGCCCTTCATCTGTTACAAGCTCGTGCGACACCAGACTACTACTGTTACTATTACTACTATGAGGATACGTACTTTTCGTCATGTTGCTCACAATGCTTTGATGGTGATCTATTGGGATCCGGGCAGTAGGAAGATTAGTACTATACCCGGAAGCATTTGCACCCAGAACAGCAGCAGCAGTGCCACCACTACCAAAGCGAAAATTGAGATGTGGATAATGAAAATGCTGGCCGGCAGGAGGAGGAGAACTAGAACTGGTCATGGAATTGGGGAATCCGACGACGAAATGGCCGGAGTAGGGGATGTTGTCGTGTGGACTTGCACCGCCGCGGGTGAAGCCGACGGAGTGGTGGCAGTGCTGGCCTTCGTAGGTGGTGATGACAATGGCATGGTCGTCGGAGGATCTCTCCACCCTCTTCTTCACTGTGCATCTGGTGTTTGTGCACCTGTAGTAGCTCCTGCATTTGGGTAACACATATATACACATATTGTTGGAACATTTGGAAGTATGAGCTTGAAGGCGATAGTCCAATTAGTGCAATATGCCAGACGATGCATGCCCAAAATCTTGAAAATGTGCCTGCAAATGCATGCATGCTGATTTGTGCACATTCTAATGAATACACTAAATGGTAATTTAAATAATTCATGAATTTAAAAGAAGCAAATCTTGTCCTAGGTTTTACAGAATAGTTCATGACTTCTAACTAGGGAGATAATTTGTGCTAATCTGAAAGAATGCTGAAGATGATGAGTAAAATAACATAACTATTGATAAGAACACACATTTCTAATCAGGTAAATTATGATCAGCAGCATGCAGCTAGCCAGGAACATTTGATATCAATAACAATATAAAAAATTTTGGGGGTGTAAAGTAACACACAAATTAAGAATCAAGTTCTGCTATAAACTAAGGATAATCTTCTATATATATTGATCAAGTCAAGTCTTTATAGAAACTAAATTATGGATGATATATTTTAAAATAATTATGATCGTACCGCGATCGTAGAGGGAGAGAAAAACAAGAAAAAAGAAAGATATAAACATATGTATATAGATATGGTGACATTCTAATTGACCTTTCTATGAGCAGCAAAAACTCCGGATCTATCAAATCCAACTATTCCCGATTGAAAACAACGATTGAAAAAAGATGGGTATCCGTCAAAGTCATGGTTCACTATAGTGGGGGTTGTTGGAAGGTCGATCATGTTATTAGCTTTTGATCACAACTAATCAAACAACTAATTTTTTTTGTTAAAAAAGATATATAATGAAGTCATGAAAAAAGGAAAAACTGATCACATATATATATAAAAAAAACCTTGGAAAGGGGCTGTTCTTCACAGCTTTTTGGCCATACTTGCGCCATCGATAGCCGTCCTCAAGATGATCCACATCGCTTTTTGTCATAAACGCCACCCTCGGCTGCCTCGCTCTTTTCTGCCCCTTCTTCTTCCCAGCTTTGCTCCCACTGCTGTAACGATTTTTTATCATCACCCAATATATTTAAGTATAACTAGATCAAGCTAAACTAAAGTTGTGTATCATAAGCACATGAATGGAATATATAATATAGATTATGTATATCAACATATTATGGAATAATTAATAGAAAATGCATTGAAAACACATAAAATTATTGAAAGTCTGGGTGCAAAAACATTGATCTATTCCTCTACACTTGAAGATGAAAGTTTGGGTGGACACAGATAAAGATAAGATTCGTTGTTCATGGTTTGCAACACTAATAACTATGAATTGTTTTTCTTTTCTTTTTTTATGAACAAAAAATAAAAGCACCCGCGTGTCTTAAATCAAACGCAATTCCCGCCGCAATTACGCCGGGCGGTGGATTCGCCGAAAGAGAATTTCGATTATTAAAATAAAAAAAAGTATAAAATGTAAAAATAAATAAATAAATAAATAGTTTATTTAATTAGGCCGACCCTAACCTTCTCGAAACTGACACTTTTACCCTTTCTAGAATTTCCTAATATTCCCGCCTTTTACCTTTTCCCCACTTTTTTGTAAAAATAAAAATAGAGAAAAAGGAGAGGAAATTTCCATTTCTGACAGTGTTGCCCCTGACACAGCAATCGTATTACGACCCTGCCATTGTTCCTAGTGGGAGGGAAGAAGCAAGAGCGCCACTCACGTCGGTGCCTCCGCGGCCTTCCCGCCCGACTCCATCGACTCGGCCGCCGCAGCGGCCTCCTCGCTGGAGCTCGAAGAGGCCGAGGCGGCTGTCGTTGCCGACTTCTCGGCCGCGGCAGCGGTGACGTTGCTGTTGGTGTTGCTGTCGTCGTCGTTGTCGCCGCTGTTGTTCTCCCAGTGGAATTTGATCTGATCCAGGTTGGGGGAGTCTTCGGAGTGCCAGTCGAAGAAGGAGGACCAGGTCGGGTCGTCGGCCTGTCGGACCGGGGCACTTTCGTCGGCGTCCATGGGGAGGGGGACGGGAGGGGGTGGAGGTTGGGAGCATTTGAAGGGGGAAGGAAGGGGAGGAGCAAAGTGAGCGTCGTTGGAGGGAGGTTGTACGGAAGCAAGGAGCGAGAAAGAAGGGTAGAGAGAGGTGGTAGGGGGAGATCGCTGTCTTCGCTCCCATGTTGGGTGGGTCCCACGAGTGGGGGCCCGCTTCGGGTCAACCGGGCGGACTGGATTGGCGGTCGTACGAGGGTGAGTCGAGCCGAGTTTGAAAATACGTTTGAAGTTAGGGTCTAGAAGTTGTATTATTTTTTTTTTAAAAAAAATAATTGTTTTGCTGAGAAAATGGTTATTTTCTATATTTTTATTTTAAATGTTAAATATATTTGATAAGTATCTAATTATTTTTTTAAAAAATAGAGTGTATGACGAGACTAAGCTGAACCCAACCGGAAGTCAGCCATATGCATTAATTATACCACATTAAATTAAATTTATTTTAATAAAGAAATTAATGAAAATTTAAGATCGTGCGTTAATTTATTATTAAAAATTAAACAAGATGTCGCCCCTTGCATAGTCTATATTTATATTCTAATTTTATGCATAAAGTCTTGTTAAAAATGAGATAGATTCTAACAACCATATATTATTTTAGAGAGACATTTTAATTTTAAACATAGATTTTGATTTAGTGATAAGATAGATTTTAATGTTTTATTTTATTTTGTTTACTTTATTATATTTTAATTCAACGACATCCTACTTTTCATCGGAGCCTATCTTTAATTCAATAATAAATAAGAATACATAGTAATGAATTTGGATGTATAAGTTTGTTTTATATTTTAAAGTATTCCACAACAAACACGAGTGTAACTCGACTAGTTTGATATCAAGTTAAGCAAGTTTAAATAAAAAAGAAACATCGGAAACCTAACCACCCGGCCAATTGGGTTTACCTTGATTAACCACTTGGACATTGATAATTAGTATTGGGACCATTTATTATTGCTAAAAAATAAATTTAAAAAAGTAAAGAGTTACGATATTGGATCACAGGTAAAAGATGTGTACATAGCAAGTAAGGAGACAAGGTATGGGGCAAGGGAAAAGGTGTTAGATATGTGTCTTATATTGATGTGGCCCAGCAAATCAATTTTGAGCTAATTAATTGCCTTGAACCAAGCCAATTGGCAGCTGTCGCCTTCCATAGCCTCCCCACAAAATTAGTAGGACTGATTCTCACGCCATCTCCGTCCTATTTCTCAAGGGGAGGGGTGGACCCATGTGGTCCACACTTGTCCCCTCTCACCACTTTAAGAGGTTACAAATTTAATCCCCAATTTAAGTCCACTAATTGGGGGCTGTTTACTTTTCTAATTGTTGGACTTTGGTTTGGTGCTAACTAATTTATATGTCCATGGAAATTACTTGGTAATTGTAATGGATGTGGAAGTTTTGTGTCAAGTTGATCAAGTCTAATTTGACCGACCTTTTATTTTATCATTGCTGATGAAGAAGAATTTTCCTAACAACACTATGGAAACATTTTACTTTCACTAGAGGAAAAAAGGGTCATAATAACGAAAAATCTATTAATGGAATATTATAAAAAATATTGTCACAATAGTAATATATTTTTTGTAGGCTTTATTATAGATGAGTGATAATTACTTTACAAAAAAGTTTTACTTTTGGCCACGACAAAATGTGGAATATACTTAATATTGTCATAGGCTATAATGTCGTGGAGAAAGTATCGCCCACAAAATGATCTTAAAAATTGTAAAAAAATATCTCCAAAAATATACTTCATGATAATATAATTTGTGGACTATAATGTTGGGGATATATTAACATCTGACACATTACCCATGGTTTTCAAAACTATATTGTAAACATTATTTTCCCTCACGATAGTATAGCCTCACACCAACATTAAATATATTTCACGGCTAATCATGGGCAAAAATTTTTTTTGTAGTAATGTACTGTAAGGTCTTACAACTAGTATCACTATAAGATCTAATCAAATGTAAGTAAATCATTCTCTATTAAATATCTTTAGTGGTAATTTTAAAATTTTAGCAATAAATGAGTACAATTGCCGATGTATATCTAGTTACTAATTAGATCTTATAGTCAACATTATTTTCCAATATAAATTGTGGTTAAGTGTCACAAATATTGCTAAAGCAAAATTTCCCATGTCTAAGCACGTTATCTATGACCATTTTTATTGAAATGTTTTTGTTTGGATATGCTTGGAATATCAAATAGTACCATTATCTAATTTATCGTCGGTAATAGTAGTATTTCATTCATAATATTTTCTCCATTTTATACCTTGCCCATGATACTCATTTGGAACTAATTATTACCCACGTAGATTAACTTGTTTCCATGTTAAATGGACGAGCTTATAACAAATTAGAGGTCCAATTAATGGCTTAAATACATTAAACATTGGTCTAATGGTCATTTTTACAGTTTACAGATAGTTTATCTTTTATTTACGGTGTAATATGAGATCCTTCCTATTTTATATTACCTAAGTAATTATATACACTATAGACAATAGAAAAAGTATGTTCCCACTTTTATTGACAAAATAAGTAGTTGGTAATCACCAAATCAGTGGTAAAGATGTTTAATCTTGTTTTCCAAGTTTGTAAAGGTGATTGAGGCAAACCACAAAGTAAGATGGAACATTCACAAGTGAAAGAACTACAATGTTATACACTACATACATAATATCTTTTATAAAATTCTTGCCTGCCATCTTCAATTTCCTTGCATTTGCATTGGGATCAGACCATCTTGGTTGATTATTTGGTAAAACTAATGTATAGATTGTTGATTAAATCAATTCTATTTTGCAAAACAAACATGGTGACAAGTGTATGTTGGGCACACAGTTGTGTGCTATAATAGTGTCTCCTCGCTCCTCGAGATTTGGCGTCCCTTCGTATCTCCCCACATGCGTCCAGCCTCTGTTCCTCTTTCACGGACCCAACAATCCAACAAAGTAAACTTTATGAAATTGATCTATCTAACTAATTTAATTATAAGGAGTACTAACAAAATACTTACAACATGGTAATTCTTTAATTCATTTATTTATAGATGTAACTAGAGTAATTAAACAATGTGATAATCTTTTGCATTAGTTAAACAAAAATATACTTAAATAATATATATAGGAATCTCTACTTTAATATCATGTGCTATCTAGTATTATTAGAAGTGTAAATAAGCCAAACTGGCTCACAAGTATTTTACGTTCGGCTCGATTCGACTTAAATTTGTGCTCGTTAATTTTGTATTCCAAAAAATACTCAGCTTGAAATAGATAGCTCGTTGAACAATAAAAAGAGTTTGAACTAAAGAGTATCGGTATGAGTGCTAATTGAGCGAGCGAGCCGAGCTCAACATGTGTTCAAACTCGGCTCGAATAGTTCGAAACTCGTTCGAACTCGACTCGAGATCGAACGAGTTTTGGACATACATGCTCGGGTTTGACTCAAATATCTTTTATGTGTTCGAGCTCGACTTGAGCTAGACTCAAATATCTTTATGTGTTCGAGCTCGACTTGAGCTAGACTCAAATATCTTTTATGTGTTCAAGCTCAACTTGAGCTCGACTTAATTTTTAATTTTTGTGAGCTCGTTCGCCAGCTCGAAACCGGCTCGATTAAAAGTCAAAAGTACTTCACTTAAAAAAAAATGAGGCCAATGTGGTTTGAACCCACAACCTTGTGGGTCATCAAGGTAAATACTTATCATCTCAACTATCTTGCTTCTTTGTTATTATATTGCATATATATATATATATATATATATAACATAATATAAAGACTATATTATTATATTATTTTATCGAGTCGAGCTACGAGTCGAGTTCGAGTTATAACCGAGTCGAGTCGAGTCGAACACGACCTTGCTCAAGCTCGGAGACTCGATACGATTCGAGTTCGAGTCGCACATTTAAATGTCGAGTTTCGAGTCGAGTTAAGCCGAGCCGAACGCTAAATGCTCACAAGTTGGCTCGCTCAATTAGCAACCCTAAGTATCGGCTCGGCTTGGCTTGAAACTCGAGCTTGATGTATTCAAACTTGAAAAAATACCCTGTTTGACTCGGTTCGTCAATACTATTTATATAATGAAGTCCAGTTTCAGAGGTTATTCTTTGGCATAGATCTATAATATATTAAAGGCTCGTCGAATACTCAAATAAGTTCAAACATGCTTATTAAAAATCATGTCGAATTAAAAAATATCCCTACTGTCAAATATACAGTATACATTGAAGTTTTAAGTAATCTTGCATATATAACTATATGTATTTACTCTTGTTTTATAATATAAACTTGTATAGTTAATATAATGTAGTTATGTAACTTTCTGTTGAAAAAAGGATCACTTTGTATTTTGATCTTTTGCTTGGTGACATTTTGCATTGTAATTGCAACACAAGTTAAATCCTTTGCACAGTCTGCTAAATTGTTTCTTGTCCCCCGTCCCCAAGAAACCAACAATCTGTCTTTAGTACTGTAAACTGTACAAGGCCCCCATTGGTCCATTAATTAAGGGTTTAATATTAAGGACCGTGATGAGAACAAATAACTTCTTATCCTTAGTTAATAAAAAATATTACTAATTATTATTAATTAAATTAAGACTTAGCATTGGTCCATTTGGTTTCGAGTCGACCAAACCAAATTTATAAAGAAATATAGAAATATGAAAATAGTGATAGAACTTATTTTAATATATATGTATATATGTCTAAATGACTTGTGATAAAATTCCAGTTGGGCTCTAATTAATTTTTATATTTTCAAAAATATTTATAATGCATTTTTTTTATTAAATTGGTTATAACTAAATTAATTTTAAGAGATGTGGAGGTCGCTCTAAAGTCCACAAAACATAAACCAACGGTGGGAACAAATTAAGAGCTAACTTTCTGGTTTAATTTGTTAATTATATGGGACATACATTTAGATTATTTAAAATGACGGACATAATTAGTTATTTTTTTAAACTGGATGAATTAAGAGTATTGTTACACTTTACCTTCTAATTCCCAAACCTAATTACACATGTTTTATCTGTTAATATCATTGTCTCACACTCATTAATGCTCACTAAGGTTCTATGCCATGTGTCGTTAATGCCTACATGTATATTAATATGGTATGGGCATAATTTTTATGATATGTCTGTAGGGTCCACGTGCTAATTTTAATATGACTTACATGTGTAAGGATGTGTTAACAATATTGTTTTACATCTCTATTAAAATTGAGTGATGAGTAATATAAATAAAGATGATAAGTAATATAAATGTGAGTTCCTACATTTTTAAGTGGCTAGTGATTTTAAAGTTTTTCAAAATATAGCCCGAAAAATGTGCAAGTTTTGAAGATCTTCAACATTTTTCCCCTACAAATTGAACACTAAAGTTTGCAAGATGATCAATTAAGACAATAATACTAATAATTAGTTAAAGTTGAGTTCTAAGGGAATCAATTAGAAACACACGATATCATTTATAAATTAATTCATGATCACCGGAGGCTTGTTATATAACTTGGCTATTCGTGAAAGCAACCCATGAGAGGGTTTACACCACAAGTTCTTATTGTGATCAAAAGCAACACGACAATATTGGAGATATGCTTATTCATGGAAGAGATCACCACGTTATATCATAATTTTAAGACTCGTTTTTTTACTCTAAAATTTTTTTACTATTACTTCATACCTTGTCAAATCAAATTTTATGACTAATCTATATCGACTGATTTTATAATTTACTTTCTGAATTAAGTCATAAAAGTTAACAAAATATATTAACTTTTTTTAGATTACCTAATTCAATATTTTCAGGTAATCTAAACCATATATTTGTCAATTTTAAGTACCAAAAGAGCAATGCATGGTAATTTCATATAACTTGTTATTTACATAATTAAAAATTTAATATAAATGACTACGAATTAGTTGTTAAATCCACTCCATGACATGCCATGTTAAGTCCAAGTTTTGAATTTTTAAACTATGCATTATATATAGGCTTATGAATATCTCTTAATTAATTATTCTCTATCACTAATAAAACGTAATTTTTAATTGATCTTGCTTTAATGTTTATTAATTAGTTATGATGTATATTTTTACATAATGACAACACGATCATCACCAACGTTAGTTTCAAGATTATTTAAGTGTTGGTATCGATCCTAAAGTACGAATGCTTGGTATAGAATCATGACAAGTAATTAGGCGGTCCTTATTAAATGAACCCAAAGAAAAACCTCTCTAAATGATCTTAATTATTGATGTTATGCTTCTTCTGATCAGCTTACTCCCTTAATTATATGGAAATATGTTACAAGTACTTCAGATAAAGGAGGAAAGACTTGTGTAGATTGAATTGGGAAAAAAAAACTAATGTAGATTGTAGAAAAGACATCTTACTTGAAAAGAAATCTCTGCTTGCGTTGCAAAAAATAAAAAAATAAAAATCTGCTTCTTCTAAGATTTTCAAAAATTAGTTCATATCTATTAATACTTACCAAAATTTATTACTTTGAAAAGATATATAATCCACTTATTTTTAAGAACATTCACAATGAAAAAAAAAAGACCCACTTTGTGTGCCATTTGCAGTTTATTGTTCTAATTTCTTTTTACAAAACACACCGAGCAAACTAATACCCAAGCCAATATTTTTATGGGTATTTGCCTCCAGTTGAGAAGGAGATCACTTTGGTTATCACCATCAGGTCACAGCTTGGTCCATGCTGAGAAGAAGGCGTAGCTTTTCATGCAACAGCCAATATCCTTCTTCTGTAACATCATGCACATATATAACTAATACAAGCGCATGCTCCAATGGCAAGTCCTATTCTAAGCCTGTGACTGCCTAACCTCCAATCACTCTCCAATCTTTCTTGCATAAAATATCAAATGATCATCACAACTGAATCAGACTTTGTTATTTTTTTAGTTAAAAGAGTGATTTCACCCTTGACAGTACCTCTTTTTGATCGCTAACCATTCACATTTAAATCGTAACCCAACACTTTTTCTGTCTTTAGAACCACCCAAAAGTTAATTCATGATCAAGACATGCAATATATATGGAGACTATTTAGAATATATTCCCAATTTTTTGAATTTTCATTAATGTATTTTTGATTGGTTTGGAGCCCCATCGATTTACAACTTTGGAGATGTTCGAAGGTCCCATCGTCGCGCACTTCAACTAGATTTTGTGGTCCTTGCGAGCTTAATTATTGGAGGCTGTCAAATTTTTTTATTTTGTTGCTTGTTTTGTATATTTGTATATTTTTATATGGTTATATTGCATTTAATTTCTCATTTATTTACAATGTTAATTTGAGGCAAGTTATTTTTTTCTTTGGATTTTGATGGTGAACTCTAAAGGAGTATATAATGAATTGTGAAATCTTTTGTTGTTTTTTTAATTTTATCTGGAAAATGGTTTCTTGATTATACATATTTGGGCAATGGCTGGATTGCATGAAATGATAAGAGAATGACAATTTCCCCTTTTTTTCTTTTGCACTTAGAAAGCGAGTGCTTATACATTAATGCCTTTGGCATGTTAATTTTATGAAGAGAAGTAACCCTTGATTACCTATACTTAGAGATAAGATTTATCAAATTTTATATATAGGTCTTTATTATTGAATAATAATGAGATAGACTATAATGATATAGTATATCGTCAGAATTTAAAATTTTAAAAATAGATTCTAATTAAATGATGAGATAAATTATAATAATTTAATTTTTTTCTTTTAGATTTTGATTGGCGGAATCTCGTACAATTTTTTGTCTATGATTTTTACTAATGAAAATAGATAAGCTGTGTATGTGACAACAAGTACACGTGTTTCATGTTTTCATCACTCATTTCATATCGAAATGTTTGACAATGAAATATTTCATCTCTAAATTGACTTATTGACTCTCTGCTTTTTATTAAAATTGAAAGAGATAACACATACGTGTCATCAGCCAAAGCAAAGCAGCCCAGCTATCCTATTGAATTAAAAAGATGAAAGGTGTAATTACAACCAACCACACAATTAATTTTGGTGGTACAAATTTTGTTGAATGATATTTGTTGGTTAGATGTACACCACTAGATCTAATTACTTAATCCTTGCATTAATATTCACAAGAAAATAGTAATGGGGTCTTATTTGAGTTCATGTTTTCACAAGGATATGATAATTGATAAAGCCACACACTCAACTTACCCCATCAAAGTCAAGATTGCTGTAGTCAAATCCAACCAATCCACCACTAATTAAAATTCAATTATTTCTCACCACTCTTATTAAAATTCAATGGTCAAGTCTTCTTTTCCGGCCAAGTTTGAGAACATTACATGCTCCATAGTCCATGCATGCATTGACTTTATTCTCCCAATTAATTAACACTTTTATTTGATATAATATTATTATTGATAACATTTGACTTTTCGAATCAAGCCATAAATAGATTAAAAGAACATAAACAAATCTTTATTCATTGCTTAGGAGTTAAGGCTAAGTATTGCAATCGTAGACTTGACTAAAGGTAAAGGGAACTGAATTTGTTGTAGTTGTTCTGCAAATTGGTGTAAATTACTACAATTAGAGGAGTTTCATGGCTTATTATGGTCGTATTTTTTAAACTCAACTGATTTTGGTAAATTAAGCCAATAAGGAAGATGCTACCGTGGGCTTTCTGTAGCACTAGCTGTAACAAATCTGCTCCCCAAGTCAAGATATCATTTATATGTAATATACAATTTTTCTTTGGAGTTGTTGAATTTTCATACTTGATGATTATGATTTGTGTTCTCATCATATAAATATAAGAACATAGACGGTGCATTGAAAATTAATAAGTGAAATTTTCCCTTCTCTGGGGATTGAAGATTGGCATGTGTTTTTCTCAAAAATGTCAGCACTCGCAAGTAATATCATAGCAAATTGCTTTCAATATATGTGGAATGATTTTAAAGGAATCAAAATTTGAACAGAAGCTCCATCCCAGTTGTAGGCCATATTTTGCCTGTGTAAAGAAGGCTGCAACCCAACAGCATCATTCAAGTGTTAATGCAATGTTGCCAACCTGAACACATGTAATGCTGCTTCTGCAATTTCTTATTTTTGGTTGATGCATATCTGCAAATGAAATTGCTCGTTGAATGTCATATTATAAATCACAAACTGTATATAAAAGTGCCATACGAGATTTCGAGTAGTTTTTGCATGAATGCTCAGTCACTAGGCTAATCAAGAAACCAACATGACCAAGCTCTAAGGTGCAGTAACTGTTCTTACTTGTGAATCCTTTATATGGAATCAGATGATTTAGTTCGGATCTAGAGTTGCAACTTCATTCATTTGACAACGGGCGAATGAACTTTTCCGCTTGTTTGACAGAGTACACGCAATACATACCTTCATGAACTTGCTGCGATAGTTACTGTCCTGTTCATTTTCCAGGTTATGGTAGAATGACGGGTTGAATGTTCCATATAGCTTTTGCATATTCATGGATCGACTGATCACTGCTGAATTTGTGAGAAGCTGCAGTGTTCAAAATTGACATTCTCGTCCATCTCTGCAAAAGTAATCGTTTAAATGAACAATATACCCATCTCAAGGGGAGAAAAGCATAAAGAAGATGCACAGAAATGACACTAATGTTTTCACAGTGCACACAAGTAAATATGAGAAAGGCTGTAATTAGGTATATTCATTCTCTCATGTTTGAAACTTGAATGAATCACATCGTCTCCTAGACTACTCAGATTGAACTTACCCCTTGGAAACATACTAACTTTCTCTATCTTGGAATCCAAAAATTAACAAGTCACTGCAAAATAATAAACCTTGTTGTTTCAATTTTTTAGACAAATCAAAATTCTAAGCAATACCTCTTGGTCTGTGTACGCCTCGTCTACTTCCTCCTGGCACTCAATATAACTAGGGAAGTCCTTGCCAACAAGGAAGTAATCTGCACGGCCAAACCATTCGTTACCTTCCAAGGAATCCATAAGTTCATCATAGTTGTCACGCCCAAATACTCAAGAGCAAACTGCAAAAGTGAATTGTGAGGCCAAACAGCATATGCTAAGAACAAACAAGAAGGCTCTTCTTTTCTTTCATTCATAATAGAACCGTTACCTTTCCTTCAGCTCTTTCCTTTCTAAGGCCTGCAATCTCATCAGCTTGAGCACCAAACACGAAGTTTTCTTCTCCAACCTCTTGCCTTATAACGTTGGCCCCATCCAGAGTACCAATCAAGACACAGCCATTCATAGAAAATTTCATACTGCTAATTCCACTGGCTTCCATTCCAGCAGTGCTGGACACAAGAAATAAAAGCAATAAAATGACCTTCTATTAGCTCTTGGGATGAGAAAAAGCTAATGTAAGAATTGGAAGTAGGAAACAAAATTTGAGTTACCTTACATGCTGAAATGGATCAATATAACAAAGAGGAAACTGAACTTGACCTTACCTGATATGCAGGGATAGATCACTGGTAGGAATCGGCACTTCAGCAACACTAACATTATAATCGGGGACAAACACAACCTGATAAATGACCATTTAAGGAATTGTTAATACTACACGTAAACGTAATAATCTATCAAATAAACCTGCTTCTGTGGCACTGCTTTTAGCAATTTGCTAAAATCCTTAAAGCTATAAATAGACAAGATGAAATGCCAAAGCTTTATCAGCAGATAATATATTATTACTATCAGCAAGTCGCCAACATCCGGATCATGGTTCAATGTAGCTCCGACATCAGTAATGAACTTCACGATCCTTTTTGCTTGCACATATGTAGCAAATGCTTTGCCTCCAAAGATACATACATGGGGTAAAAACAGTGCTTCCCTCTCTTTAGCACTCATTTCCTTCATCTTCTTGTATCGGTAAACAATTCCTAAGATGTTCAATACTTGGGGCTTGTACTCGTGAATACGTTTCACCTAAGAAAACATGTTCAAATAGAGTTTCACATAATTTAAAAATCACATAAAAGTTTGAATATCACCTACCTGTACGTCGAACATTGAATCAGGGCTAATCACATATCCAGTTTTCTCTTTGATGAACGCAGCAGTCTTGGTCTTGTTTTTCCTCTTTGCATCCCTCCACTCTTCATGAAGCTTCTTGTCATCTGCATACTGGTGACAATTCCATGCTTCGTCAGTTATAGTCAACATAAATATAATCAGATTGGATATCATATTGGAAAATTCTATATGCAACACTTACTGTCCTAAGCTTTGCAAGCAACTCAGTTTGTAAGACCCAATTATCTGTACCTATCCATTTGGTTAAGATTTTACTTAAATGAGGATTTCAGAATTGGATACATCGCCTAGGATCACTCCATTTGTCTTGTTCTGAAATTTTTGCGGTTGCACCTGAAAAGATAGACTTGTAAGTTGGAAATCCAGAATAACGTTTAGAAAGAAAGGAATATATCAAAGATAATCTCCTAATCTTCAAGAAGAAAGATTCATATACCTTGTAGAACTTATTGAAGACCTACTGCTTTACAATATCATTGTGTATCTCAGCAACTCCATTAACTATATGGCCACCAACAACACAAAGATTGGCCATGCAAACTCGCTTTGGCAATTGGATCACCACTTTTTTAGATGCTAGTTCCACTACTTCAGAATGTTCTTCTTCCTCTTCTTGCTCTTCTCCCTCCTCTCCCTCTTCCTCATCTGCAGGATCTTTGTCTGCTTCTTCGCTGTCATCTTCTAACTTAGTAGAAGATGTTTTTTCTCGTTTAACAAATAATGATGCAACTGACTCTGGAATGTCAAAATTCTCCAAGATTCTCATTTCTTCCAGTTTAGCTTGCAGTAGCTCAAGATCCTCCCAGCCATGCTCAGAAACTATGTTTTTCATATGCTGCAACCAATCCCAAATTACATATAATATTATACAAGTACCTACCATTGGGAGTCTAAGCCATGTTTGTGCTACTGTTGCTATAATGGTACCTCTTCATCAACCATTTCTATACTCTCAATATGTCGAGGCAGCAGTTGTTGCATTAGTTCGTAACTCCATTTTTCCAAAGCTTCAGGTAGAACAGTATGGATTGTAAACGCTTCAGTCCGGCCAACATGAAGGCAAAGAGTCATAATAAAAAAGCTTTGCACCATGCAAGACGAAAGAAACATTAAGTTAGTTGACTCGAGTCGACAAGGTTTTCATATAGTGTCATTACCTTTTGCAGCCCTCCTTCAGTCTAGCTAAGCAACTAAGGTGATGCATATTAATCAATTTGTTGATGAAGATTTTGCCTCTGAGTAATACCCCAATCTTTTCCCCCGCTTAAACCATTTATGTGAACCAGAATTCTCATGAGTTCGGGAATGCAGAGTGTCAGGTGAGTATCATTCATTTTTACTGCCACCTTCTCAGGAAACAAATCCCAATTGACAGACTTTCCACACTGCCTCTCAAAACGAGCAATTATGTCTTGACGAGAAGCAGAGCATAAAGTATATTGTTGCTTGAGGCAAAGAATTTTTCCCTCAGTAGATTCATCTCCCGGATATAAAATGTAGCAGATCTGGAAGAAGAAACCAGGTTCACTTCTGAAATTAGTGAAGCAACGCCATGAATATGAAGCATTTACTAGTATAGCAAGAAGGATCCTAACCTTTTCAGCATTTGTTTGAGCCGCATATGCCCTGTTATGCTCGCCAGCATTGAAAGCTTTTAAGTCAAAATCTTCGGATGGTACTTTGGTAGACCACAAACGAAGGTTCAGAGTAGTTTTGGTCTTATATCCTGGTAAAGGAATATCATAAGCAACAGCTTTTATAATTTCCCCCTACCCAGCATTTTTCCCATCTGAACCTGTGACCACTTCACCGTAAAATTGTATTGGATAAGAGACATCATTTCTCACAAGTTCCCATGGGTTTCCCATCTGAGATGTGACATATGCACCATCAATAAAATAAAACTGATAAAGGGTATGAAGAATAAATAAATAAATACAACACAACATAAAGTAAAGAAGACACCTCAAGCCAATTTTCAGCAACCTCCTCTTGGCCATCTTTTGTAATATTCTGATGAAACAGGCCATACCTATAGCATAGTCCATAACCCCAAGCAGGATAATTTAATGTTGCTAGAGAATCTAAGAAACAAGAAGCCAATCGACCTAAACCTCCATTTCCTAAAGCTGCACCGGCTTCCTAGGAAATTCTAGAACATTAGAATTATTGGATTTCTCCTTGTGAGAATCATACAAAATAAGGCAAGCAAAGATTGAAATCAAGCAAAATTTTACCTGCCGAGCCACATTTTCTAGATCATATCCAAGCTTCCTTAGAGCATCTGCATAAGCTCCAGTCAGCTCCAAATTACCAATGGCGTTTAATAAGGCTCAACCCTACATTTATTA